>DWLS01000366.1:0-32019 GCA_018246255.1 Pachliopta kotzebuea | reverse complement strand
GGTCTCTGTTGCCGAAGACTGTCTAGGTAAGTACCACCGCAGCTCCTATTGCGGCCGACAAACAATACTGTGCAAACATAACTGTCGTTAATAATTAGTTAACTAGTCAATAAAAGCCCGTACAATGTATTTTTTTGTAATGAAGACTTCGTTTTTTTTAAAAAAAATCTGCTATTGCAAATTCTGCATTATATTATATAAATGTTAGCATTCTTGTCAATAGCAAATTAGTCGCATATTTTGCCAAACGACCTAGTACATGTACCAGAGGCATATGACTCCTTTTATGTAATTTGCTTTGTGACAAATATACATATATCTTTTTAAATTTTTAGATAGAAACGGCGATACTTTCAAAGTTGAACACTGCAAACGGCGGGGGCAGGCGAGTGTAAAGTAAGAAGGGAAAAAAAGTCAGACAGCAATATACGGGTGGTAATTAAATAAATTAAACTGAACGCAGTCCGACGTTCGCATCCTGTGTCCTTTTCTTGTTTGTAAGACGTCTATTTCATTTAATTGTCGGGGACCCTCTGACCTCCCGGCCGCGGGCCAGCGGTTTTAATTCATGTTGTTCCTATTTGACTGTTTAATCTCCTTTTGAATGCACAGTGATCGTTTGACACCCATTATAGACTAAGCCGTAATAGCCTAGTATTTTGAATGCCTGCCTTCCTCTCCGAAGGTACAGGGCTCGAATCCGGCCTGCATCAATGGATTTTTCAATTTATATGCAGTTAGTATAATATCAACTGAGATCACGTGCTTTGACGGTGAAGGAAAACATCGTGAGGAACCAAAATGTCTATATTCTCAGAGAAGCGACGAGCATAGCCCTTTCCATCGCTCTATGAGAGACTTAAAGTAACCCAAGTATCTAAACAAACTACGCAATAAAATCTTATCATGTTTTTTTTTTTAATTTTTTGTCTTAATATTAAACTCAAAATATCTTTTATAATTTTGGTAGTTGTTAGGGTGATAAACATACCACAGAAGATCATGTCCAATTTTTTTATTTGACAACCCGACGAGATGAATAAAACGGTCACCTGAGGGTAAGTAATACGCTTGCCCATACCATAGCGCTGGTTAGGATTATATACACAGCACGACATTGACATCTTGGCTATGAGACATAAGGTGCAAATCTAGTTACTCCAGTCATTTCACTAGCATAAAACACCTTTCAAACTAGAACAATGTAATGTTCTTGTTAATGCTGCAATAAGAGCTGAAGTGCTACCTACCTAGGCGGTCTCCTGCAAAAGAGATCTACCACTGTCACAGTACCAGTATCACGTGCATTTGGAACTAACAGTGGAATTATGATGATGATAATAGTAAGCTAATTATGACGGTATATATCTGACTCCTTCTCCCATCTTCACATGTTCTCATAATACAATTATTACATATCCTATAATCACACACATTAAGCAATCAGCAAGAGTTAAAGATTTATAAGCGGCGGATATGAAACGTACAATTTGCGGTTTTAAATCATCCCAGAGGATAAAACAGCTGCCAATATACCACCTGCTTTCAATATCTAAATGAGGTACGCCGCAAATTATTACTTTTCGCTACAGCAATTACCTGTAATGAGGAGGGAGGAACATTAAAAATTTAACTGCTGTAGATAATAAAGATCTACAGGGCTATTTTAACCAGTATACGGTAATTATATAGTTATAAGTATATTATAAATACCATGTATCTGCAAAAGGGATGCTGAGTGTACAAGCTTTGATTAAGATATAAAATAAAAAAAGATGACATCATCATCATCAGCCGACTGACGCCCACAGATGGACGTAGGCCTTAATCAAATTTTACACTGATAGGTTTGGTCCCGGGTGTAAGGCATACAACAAGACACGGTACCCAAGCCAATCTCATCTTCTCGTGGTGCATCCTCCTAATCAACAAACGAGACTCTGGCTTCCAACCAATCAACATTGTACCAGCGTAGAGGGAGACGGTCCAAATTCCAGCAACATTGTGGGAGGAAAACGAGGCGACTGAGGATAAAAAGATAAGTAGTAAGAATGAAAGATGGAAAGCCTGAGGAGTGAAAGATGAGAATAAGTTAGAGATAAATAATGTAGAAAAAGAAAAGAGAGATGCAAAAGAATTAATCAAAAAGACCCTTACCCACAACACAAAAGGGAACTAATAAAAAACATTGGGAGAGGCCAATGTCCAGCTGAGGACGTCCATTGGCTAATAAAGTGAAGTGAAAAAGAGAAGGTTTTGCTCTGCTCTCTTCTTACGGCTAAATCATCAGTCTACTTTGAAGAGAGTCTTCCAGTCTTCTTTCGTTACGTAGTAATTGGATACGTCATTGGTCCTTAGAAATTCGTAGTCTTCTCAGTTGTATTAGATACGTCGATTGATCTCTTCTTGATAGTTGGACTTGCCTAGCTGGTCTATTAGACCTAGATAATCATACTTGACAACAGTTTTCAAAGCAGTTGTCCCAGCTTAAGAGGTCTCAGCATAAAGTTGGTGTTAGTCATGATTTTTCTCTTTTCCATTACTTCAATAAAGAATAAGTGTCGACAAGAAAATATGGAATCCCAAATTAATTTAGGAAAGGAGAGTCCACATTTTTTTTTGAAACCGCGCTTAATACGGCGTTATTGCAAAAGGATTTTTGAAACTTGCCGGTTAGCATATGAAGTGAGCGTCAGCATATGACGCAGATTTTAATTTTGAATTCTTCCGCCAGCCGCATGCTCCGCAGGCTAAAATGTATTCTCTGCTCTGCTCTGCTGTACGCTGCTCTTTGTTGCCGGTGTCCTATAATTGCTTTTTGAATCGCTTTATTATCCTTTCGCTTTATAAAACGCGCAATTCATGAAATTCATTTTAATAAAAAAAAGCATTTATTGTGGTAGAACTCTTATGCCTGTGACCGCCTATGTAGGTACCGCTGCAGTTCCTATTTCTACCGCCAAATAGTAATATTTGAACTCTGCTGTGTTCCGGTTTCAAGGGTGTTGTATACTAGTGAGATTACTGAGGTAACGAAACAATACCTTTTGTCTCGAGTGCAATGTGGTGCTGTGTATACCATTTGAACTACCACCACGATGGTATAGCTTGTGTCTGATCGGACCAGTGGGTAGTTCGACCTCGTGATCTTTCGCTCGAATTCCCCTACTACAATCAGTTTATCCGAATTTACTGATTGTCTACTTAAACTTTAATAACTTATAAATAAACTGACAACATTGCAATGTTTCAAGTTTATTTATAAGTTATATAAGCACGGAGGCAAGTTGTTTGCGTGTGGTGTAACGCGTTGTGTAATAATGAAATAGTTAGACCCTGCGTTTGTTAAAAGCTAAATCTATTCGGTGGAATGGTGCCGTTGAGGATAATTTGTCTGCGAGCTGGTTTGGGGCTGTCTGACGGCGGGATAGCACAGCGGTTAAGCCTGCAATGAACATAAGTTGCGATGAATTCATGTCATCAGGTCAGCGGGAAATTGGTAACGTCGGTCAAGGATCTAGCAACGACAAGAATGTTATATAATATGATGCAAATCATTTCTTTGTCTGACTAATAAACTTTACATAATGAAAGGTTTCTTGTTTTCCTATTTAAATATGCTACACGGTATGTTAATGGAATTACTGGGGTAACGAGACATAAAACCTTATGTCTCAAGGTATTAGCAGCTGTGCTGTCTATACCATCTTTACTACTGCCACGTTATTATATATAGTGAAAACCTTGTTTATAGATATAATTTGATTGACTATAACCCGATCATACCTAATCTGTATCATAAACTATTATACGGTAAAATCTGTACTACTAAACGAGGTTCTTTTGGAAGAGGAGTATAAAGAACCGAGGGTAAGGAAGATGTGTGGGGCAATATGGGCAATGTGATCTACTTTGTTTCCTACATACAAACCTAAATCAATGACTAAAGACTATTTGGGATGAAGAAGTATTATTATTACATTTATTTAAACTAACCTTATAGTATATGATATTTTTTATAGTGTAAAGAAAGTGTTAGTAGTTTGATTTGTGGGTAGGTAAATTATTAAACAGTTTCTTTAAATTCTTATATGTAAATGAAATTTAAATGCTATAATTTTGTATTCCATTGATCTTTTCCATCAGATTATATATTTTTTGCTACTACTTCATTTAACGGTAACTATAAGATCTAGTTTATGTTTCACTGTAGTTTATAGCAATAGATTTATGGACAAAACAAACAAGCGGTTCACCTGATGGTAAGTGATACGCTAGCCCATAACAAAGTGGCGCTTGTTAAGATAGTATACACAATACTACATTGCGTTCGTCACCTTGAGACTTAGTGTTAAGTATCGTTATTAGTAATTTCACTACAATATAGCACCTTTCAGTAAACACAGTAGTGTCTGCATATTACTATTTGGCGGTAGAAATAGGAGCTACGGTGATATCTAGATGGTATCCGGCAAAAATTGACTTTCTACTGGTATATTAAATATGTCCATATATATTATAAATGTTTGGGTAATAAACTAGACATTGCATTTTGTTTTCCCATACTTTTTAAAATATACTTTGCTTATAAAATCGCTGAAAGTGAGTCCGCACCCAAGGTCGTGGGTCGTTACAAAAGGGCATAACGGTATAAACAGTTTGGCCCGACCTCATTTCGCTCCCGTAACACGTCAGGGAGGACTTTAAGGGTTTATAGAAATTTTGCGGTTTAGGTTAAATAAACTACATTGCCCAGTGGTCAGAACCTTATTCATTCAGTTCTCTTGAATCTAGTTCAATTCCTTATAGTTTTTTTTATTTATTTATGTATTGCAATAATCTAAATTACATGCATTTTTGTTCGAGTGAAGTTAATGCTTTTGGCTTCATCAGATCCTGGGCTCGGGAATCTGGACTTTGTAAGTTAAATGAACAATATCATAAAGTGCAGAGGAGAAAGCTGAAGGAATTAGATGAAGAAAAGGATAAAAAGATTCGCAGAAATATAAGAGGACAATACCTTAGTTTCGTACACTAAGCACGACTGTTGGTGATGAAAAGAATCTGGGCGTTGGAGGAGGACACGAGCCCGCCTTTTGGTCATCATCACCTGTGTCATCTGCAAACAAATGCACATGTACTATAAAGAAATACATGCGAGTTGGCATGCACAGTAAAGTCCTTGAAGTGATATTCTTCTTGTTTACCAAACAGGAATTCTGTCATAGAAAAATCATCATCATCCAATAGACCTCCAATGTTGGACATAGATATCCCCCAATAGTTGAGAGATTTGGGCCGTCTCCGACAAGAGTCTTTGTTGATTATCAGGTTGTACCGTGAGCTGGAGAGGTGGGCTTGGGGCGTAAGGTGTCCCACAACACACACACAACATCATACTTGACCCTTGTCATAGAGAAAAGAAGGCTATAATTCCTACATATTTAATTTTGAATTTTAACAAAGGTTCCGACCCTGAGGCTAATAACTAAATATTCGAGGAGGCAGTCCAGTAGACCCCTATCGGCTGATTATGAACAAGTTCCTGCTGGTAATTTTATATGATTTCAAAAGAGGTGAAGTTTTTATAAATTTTTGCATACTGTCTACGGTACGGAAAGGGCAAACCTCGAGCGTGTCCCTGGCGTAACCACAAATGTTAAGGCGAAGCACTACCTTCATACTTCGCATTAAAAAATTTCAACAACGACATTTTATACAAAAAATTACTTAGTAATTTTTTAAAAGTGCAATTTTCAGTATATAATCAAATTTTAAAACTTCTATGTTATTCAGTAAATGACCCTAGAAGCACTATTCACTGGTTACACAAGAAAATCATAACATGACTGCTGTAATTATTTAGTAGAATTGTTAATGATAATTCCAAGAACTTCATCATCACTGTGTGCCGATAAACTTAGTGACAGAAAGCCACTCAGTAGACCAACAATCTGGTGAAGAACGCGGAAATCTTTTGGAAGCAGACAACGCAGGACCGATCAGAGTAGGGATCTTTGGGAGAGGCCTATGTCCAGCTGTGGGCTAGTGAAATTACTGCGGTAACGAGACTCAACACTTTGTCTCAATGTAAGCGCAATGTGGTGCTGTGTATACCATTTTAACCAGCGCCGCGTTATTATAGGCACGCGTATCACTTATCGTCAAGTGACCGGCTTACTCATAATTAATTTTGTTCTTGAAACATAGTTTGTAAATCAACGTACATGTAAACGATTGATTGTATGTGGTAAATAAATGTTTCTTTTTTTTTAAAAAAAAAACGAAATTGAGTTAACTCTTTTTTCAAACTTGTTTTGGAGACACAACAACGGACCCTATGTACTCTGATCCGAGTGTTTGGCAGTGAATGTTTTAACTCAATCAAAAGCTTAAAGCTGATATATTATTTGTGAAAATTCAGAGTTGAGCTTCCACTTAATGGGACCGTGGGCTTTGTCAGGCCCACTATAATTGTACTAATGACACACCCCACTCGCCCGCGACCGCCAATTCAGACGCGGTTTTTAAGTGGTTCCTCTCCTTTATTTCTCTTGTGCTACACTCTTTAATGTTCTTAATGATGATAGCAATAAATTATGCACTTGCTCCGACGCTTTGTAAAGTGTGTGATCATAAGTAATGTCTTTTTTATCGTTTAATATTTAATATGGACGGTCTGGAAGATTAAGTTTATCGTTGTCTTTATTTTTTTTTTTGTAAACAACTCAAACTTCATCACAAGATTAAATACCTTTTCAATTTATTGAGAAGTTATATGAAGAGGGACCAACCAAGCCAATTGTGTCGTCTTCGAGGTATACCCAAGATCTGATCTGTCTTTGGACGCGGAAGTCGTTGCTTACTGTATTTGTTATCATGGTAAATAAAACAACAAGACGAGTAAGGTTTCATCTGATGGTAAGTTGACCATATCATGCTCTAGATAAGACAATATGTACAGTTTCACATTAGCTTGAGACGTAAAGTGTTAAGTCTCGTTACCCCAGTAATTTCACTAGCATCTTACCTTCAAACCGGAATACAGTAATCTTTGCATATTACTATTTGACCGTAGATATACGATCTGTAGTGGTACCTACCTCAATGGTCTCTGGCAAGAGAGACCTAATACCAGAGAATCCTCTTATTCATAAGCCGGTAGACGTCAGCTGGACATTGGTTTCTCCTAATTATGGGGGGATTTGGGTTATATCACACCACGCTGGCCTAACGCGATTGGTGAGTAACCAAAGCCTCGTTTGCATCACGAGCAGGTGAGTTTGTCTTAGGTCCCGTGAGGTATTGTGGGGGACGCCTTACACCCAAGAGATTATTTGCTTATTATTAAACCCATCAAACTTCACTCTTTGGACGTTGCCTAATAAACTTCCTACAGTCGTTACGATGACGATTATACCGTAAATAAATAAAACGACCATCTGACAAACGGCCGCCGAAGCGACCCTCGAGAACACACTGATTCTATTACCGACGGGACAGTAATAATATAAAAAAAAAATCCACAGAATAAATCAACTCGGCGCGAGGAATCGTTGCGGGTGATATTGGCGGATAGCCTTGTTTATTTCACTGGCTAAAAGTCCCCGGGAGGGGAGAAAGGGGGAGAAGGGGGAGGGGGGAGTGGCCATTTGTTACAATTTGCCCGCCCGATCCCGGATGCGGGCCCTCTCTAATGGGCAATGCTTTATTTGGCTGCCAAAGATCCCGTCCCGACTGCCGCTCCCGTACGCTCTACTCCGCGAACTCCTGAGAGGGCGACTCTTTTCATTTACCTTTTAAACTGTCAATTGCAATTACCGCTTTGTTACCGATATTTGTGTTTTAAATCGTTACTTATATCAATCGACTGATAAGTATTTTCTATTTATTTCCAACAAGACCTCACTTGATCTCTGTTTCGTATAGAGTTAAGTTTATTTACGTATAGTAAAGCGAGTTCTACTGTATAGTCATCTAGTAATGAGTTAAGTTTAGCTGGCTAAGTAAGTAGGTAGCTGGGAAGAGGGCAAACAATCAGTCTGCCTGTCTGATGGTAAGCAGTTACCCTAGCCTATAGATGGCTGCAGCCAAGATCAAACACCTAGATCATTCACAACAGCTAGATCAAATCAGGTAGCTTTGATAGCAATGCCAATTCCTAATGACGAGTAGTATGCAAACATTACTGTGACTGCTATGATTCTAGGACCTGATTGTTATAAGCAGGTCTTTACTTACCATCAATTGTTTCTGCTGCTAATTGAGCATATCTTAAGGAGTCACAACACCTCGCGGACCCCAAGCCTGCTTCACCTGGTCGTCACGCTGCCAATCAAATAAAAATAAGGCTCGCTCCCAACATCCTGCACTGCCAGCGTCGTGGGGCCTGGCTATCTGTCCACAAATGTGAGAGGCACATGTCCAGCAGTGGACGTGTATCTGCTCATGAAGAAGAACATGAATACGACAATGCTGATATGGATACAGATGTACAATACGATAGTCTTCAGATAATGAACCATGGACCGAGTGCTGTTTGTTTTATGTCACGAGACGAGGCGACTAAAACTGTTGAGAAGACTCGTGTTCAGTAGTGGAGGTCTATCTGCCGATGAAGAAGAATATGAATACAACAATGCTAATACGGATATAGATTTACAATACCATAGTCTTCGGATATTTAACCAGGAGCCAAGTATTGTTTGTTTTATGTCATGAGAGTAGGCGACTAAGACTATTGAGAAGACCCACGTCCGGCAGTGGAGGTCTAACAGCTGATGAAGAAAAATTTGTATACAACAATGCTGATATGGATACAGATATATAATACGATAGCCTTCGGATATTGAACCAGGTACGAAGTACTGTTTGTTTTATGTCATGAGAGTAGGCGAGTAAGACTATTGAGAAGACCTATGGTCAACAGTGGTTTATTTTTTTTACACGATGTAAATTTCGTAAACTTCATCAACGTAACCGGCAGATGGAGTTTTGCTAAGTGTATAACATCCCCACAATCGGCTGGTTTCTTCAACCATGAATATTTAAACAGCATCTGTGTTTATGACGCTGTTAGTGCGGATACTGTTAAACTTTCAGGTCCTGTACACGGCTACCCTTTCAACGTCGCCCGTCGCGGGACCCCCAGTGCATAATTTAGTCGCGTAATTAAAAGTAAAAACGTCAACCCTTAACAAACGATCCTCCTCACAGTCTGCGAACTTCCTGGGTCAATCTGGTCAGAACAGCAGTGGTTAAGCGGACTCTGATCAGTTCGCTCTCCGCCGCGAATCATTTAAACGCGATAATGACTCATGAGTGTCGGACCGGGCTTAATTCATCAAACCGGATACGGAACCACGATGATACATGTCTTAAAGTCCGTGATATTAGTTGTTATACTAACTGCATATAAATTGAAAAATTCGAACCCGGTACCTTTGGAATGGAAAGCGTTCAAACCACTAGGCTATCATGCAAGACCGGGGGATTACGGAGAGGGTTAATAAATGGCCAAGCGGGAAGCGTAGCCTTTTTGTTTTTGTGTCAGCCTTTGAATTTTGACCTATGATTAATCTTTTTTTTTAACCATTTAATTTGGTTTATTTATTGATGGAGGTCGTGATAGCTTAGTGAATTGAACACCGGGATTCTACTCGAAGGCACAGAATTCAAATCCGGCCTGCACTAATGAATTTCTCAATTCACGTGCAGTTAGCATAACATCTAATATCATGTGATTTAAGCCATATATCAAATCGCGTGGTTATATAAACCTTAAAAAACTTAGTATCACTTACCGTTACTACTTGCTAGTCTAGTCGCTTCGTAACATAAAAAAAACCTTTTGGATAGTGATGAAATGGTGAATGATACAACAACAAAGATAGATAAAATTATTATTAAGAATGGATACTGCAAAGCTGGTGTGGTGGTACCATCCCAAATGCTATCTGGTAAAAAAGACCTAGCACTGTAGTCTCGGACTATCAAGAATAGGACTAAAGTAAACCCTGACTGTGGTATAAGGAGACTGAAAGGGTTTTTTGGGTTCGCGGGGTTTGAGGTTGGGGGTCTCACTGTACATTGAGTGAGCCCGGAGTGGACGACAAGTACAAAGTGGTCTCATATTTTGTCGCAGCATACTGTTTATGCTGGGGAGGGTAACAGCTCTCCCCGGGATGTTCTCAGCAGTCCAGGCAGGCACCGGTGTGTTCTGTAGATGATCCGGAGGAGGATAAGGGTTTTGTCTTTCTATTTATTTGTTATTCTTTCTTTTATTTCCCACTTTTCTTATGTCTTGTCTATCCATTCATTCTACATTTCCTTCTTCCTCTCTTTCTATATATCTTTATCTTTAGTCATCTTTCAAGCATCGCCTAAATCTAAAACTTGCCGCATTTACTTTTTAAATATTTATACTATTTCTATATTTTACGTTATGTTATATAATTTGTTTTATTTGTTTGTTTATTATTCTTCCCACTATCGATCCCGGGGCCTTTTGCAATGCACTGAGGATGACGGGGTTTTTAGTGAGTATAAATCCCTCGTAACCCTGACTTCACCTCGCAGGGTATCTTTTGAAGATTTACTCGCGGCAAAAAAAGGTACAACCGCATCGTTGTACGACGTGCCTTAATATTAAAGCGGCGAATAAAATACAAAAGCACTGACGGTGCGCGTTATACGGAGATCTCCGGCGCGAGGATAATTTGCTAGTTCACATGGAGAGCTCACCTCGCGAGTGCGTCACGTAGAGCTGAAGGATGGCCGGCGCATGGATCCTACCAGTTTACGGAGCTACGAATGGCGCAGTATACTCCGGCTGCCTGCCCGGAATCTATTCGCAGGGGATGCTGTTACACGGAGCTACTACTGCGATTAACCTATTATTTAATTGCTTTTTAATATGCGATAGTAAAAAGCGTTCACCTGATGGTAAGTGATACCGTATCACATTCAACAATCTATGGCTCTTTAGTTCCATATGTTAATATTATTATAAAAATTCGTCCTGAATCGGTTAAAGATGCTTAGGTGAATGAATCAATATTTTTTACTTATTTATACTATTTAGTATTATCAAGTAAATTTTTTGTTGCTCTTTAAACACTTAAAATTTTCGTAAATTGTAATTTTTGACTCTTCACACTCAAAAGATTGCCAAACCCTGTCCTACCCTAAAACAAAGTGGCTTTAGTTAAGATAGTATACACAGCACCAAATTGCATTCATCGCTTTGAAACGTATGGTTTTGTTTCGTTATTCCAGTAAGTTCGCTAGCACACCTTTCAAACTGGAACACAGTAATATTTGCAGACTACTATTTGGCGGTAGAAATAGGTGCTACGGTTGTACCTACCTAAATGGTCTCTGGCATGACATACCAACAGTAAGTTTATGACTGATATAACTGGTAATCATCATCATCATCAACCAATACATACGCTTCCTTTAAAATTTCTGGTACTGCGCTGTCTCTATCCAGAGGTTTCCCTCGACCTTCATCAGACCTTCAGTCCACCTTAAAATAAGCCTTCCAGAACTTCTTAAAAATACCGCTATAATAAATTTACTTGGAAGACTATATTAAATAACTTAAATCAATAACATTATAATCTAAAGAAATATGTAATTTAAAAAAAAATGCCACTTCCACGGTTCTTCCTAGTTGAGGATCACAGCTGAACCGGCAAAAGGAAGACCGGTGTCTACGTGAACGAAATATGGTTTACACTTATTTATCCGGCGTTTCACAGGCTCGGTTATGGGTCTTTTTGTATACCACTGAGGTGGCAAACATGCATACGTCCTGCCTGATGGTAAGACGTTACCGTTGCCTGTAGACGGCTGCAGCACCACTACCACTTCGTTAGTAAACTGCTTGCAGGTTAATCAAGTTATCACTGAACTTGCCGTCATGCATGCTTAACACATATACACTGATGATTTCTAAGTCATCATCCGATAAACATTTACTACTAGACACAGGTCTCCCTTAAAGATCTCCAGTACTCCGCTGTCTACCTCCAGGGGATTCCTGGGACCTTCACCAGATCGTCAGTCCACTTTGTGAGGAGTCTTCCCGCCGCTACTCTAGGACCTTACTGCCTTATCGACCATCAGTCCTAGCTATGTGTCCTATCCATTGCCACTTAAGTCTAGCAATCCTCAGGGCTTGTGACCTTAGTTATTCTGCGATTGAGGATTTAAGTATAATTTTACGATCATGGATTATATAACACGGAGATCGCTGGTATGATACAAGTAACACTGGTGGTACGTCTCTTTTGTTGGAGACTGCTTAAGTAGGTACCACCGCAGCGCCTATTTCGACCGCCGAATAGTAATGTGCTAACATTACTGTGTTTCGGTTTGAAGGGTGTTAAAGCTATTAAAATTACTGGGGTAACGAAACCTTTTATCTCAAGGCGAGGAAATTTGGTGCTGTATCACTTACCATCAAAACATCTTGCTCTTCGCATACAAAAATCTATTATTACTCCTTTCACTCATACGATGATTGTTATAGGATTGAATTGAACAATTTAAAAATTAAAAAAAAAAACAATGCATTCATTCGCTATATTCTAAGGGTCCAATTTCAGGGGTTGTCCAACTATTCCGTAGCAACAATAAACCTTTATCACCCACCAACCAAATCAAACAGTTCACTAAACGGAATTATAAATCAAACACACCCCGAAGAAACGAAATCGTATAGAAAATAAAAATGTTAAATATCAAAAGTAAACCTGTTCGTACCCCCTGGTATATTGAGATATCAAATAAAAACAGAAATCAGCGGCCGCACATGGCTAACAAGGGCCCTTCAACAATGCTCCTTGATTTAGCTCAAGTATATTGTGCTTTATTTATAGGCTAGTGTTCCCCCGTAGACGCTTCCATACCGTTCTCTCACAATGAGTTAAGGCAATAAACTAAACATTGAAATATGAATCTTATTGCAATGGAATAAAGCTCGAATTCGAATGGTTTGCTTCAAAGATATGGAGTAGGGAGTGCGGAGGCTGACTCCGCGGACGCATTTTATTATGAATGGTGAATATATCTCGTTTCCTCTGTGCGGTTTGATTGGAAATATGCTTATGGCTGTTCCGTTGGACTGCACATTGGATTACGTCTGCATTGCTGATTGCAGCGGGCGGGATCGTTTGAGGATGTGGCGTCAGCGTTACGGATACAGCCGATACATTTGATACAGCTGATACAGCTGATATAGCCGGTACTGTCATGTCGGTGACAATTTGTTCCCTTCTCTATCCTTCTCATGCCTTAACTCTATCGATTTATATTTCAGATGCGATATCAATTATTTTTATTTTGTTATTCTCACTGTTGTTCAATTGTATATTATCCACTGCTAAACTAAGGTATATCATCAATAGTAAATACGTCGGAACAATTCACGGGTCTCAAGGCCACCTCATCTACACGTGTTGCACCCTGCTGATCAACAAATAAGGCTCTAGCTCCCTACCAACACGCATTGAGTCAGCTTGGTGGGATACGGCTGGTTTCTCTCCGTTATTTGTGGGGGTTCATAGCCAGCATCTATCGGCTGATGATGAACAAACATCAGGTTAACAACGCGCTTGTGTTGTCGCATTGTTGTATGAAGGAAAAATCAGGATATTTTCGGATCGTGATTGTATGATGTATGTATGAATATATAGTATTTTCACAATTTTCGAAGCACAAAATATTTGTTATTTTTATGAGGTAATATTCTTTTCGTGTATGCGATAGTTCTATACGGGGCAACGAAGCGCGAATATATTTTATGCAGCAGGAAACATACAATGTTCCTGCCGTACCGCGGCCGCCCACAAGATGCGCTCCACTCCGCTTGTCACCTTCCGGTTGACCTATATCCAGTAATTGTGTACCTATATCCAGTACTAAATTCACTGTAAATGCCTTTAAAAAAACTGTGGAAACCGGAAATAATCTACTATCAATGCATTAGTGTATGAATACTCATAAGTATGAAAAATGACGTTCTTCACAAGAGTCTTATATCCAGCCGTGGACTGCCGCAGAATATTGAAAATGATGATATGTGTCATATAAAATATAAATTATATGTTATTAAAGAGAAGGTGGAATGAGGTAATGAAATTTATTACAGTTCAGAAGAAGAAGCTGTGACTTCATACCAGTATTTGTGGATCCAAGAGGTAAAATTTCCGAAATAGTTCGACATAACAACAGAGAATAAATTAAAAAACAGATATTAATATTGAAATAGATTAAAAAGAAGAGAAAAAATGGAGTAAGTAAAAATGAGAACAGTTCTCTCAATCTGAATGCCTAGCTGTTTGAAGAAGGTGAAGATGGCAATGATGACGAAAACACTTTATTGTATTTTTTTTGTTGTATTCAAGAGATACTCCTTCCCTTGGTCAGTGTGGGCAAAGGCACATGTCACAATTTTCTTTTTTGTCTCTAACTTTTCTTCTAAACTTTTTACCCTAATTCATATTTCCCTATTTCAATCTCCTTCCTTTGAATTTTTTATTTTTTACTTTACATCTCTTCCAAGTTAAGCCACAGCCGTCCTTCGAGATCTTGCCATCATTTCTTTTACTTTTCATCCTTACCTTTCTTTATTTCTTTTCTTTACTTCCTATGTACTAATGTCCTGTTGTCCTCACTTTAAGTTTTATTTAGATGTATTGTTTCAGTCATTACTTTCTGGCAGAACCTCAACAGCACCTGACGAATGCGATCATCATTCAGCAGAGAAGCGATGCCACTCATTCTTAAGGTTTCTCCTAGTTCGAATCTATGGTCTATTAAAACCAGGGTTTCGGTAGTAAAGCATAGATTAGATGAATGGTTTAATCTGCTAGCAATGAAAACCCTTTAAAGCATAAGACTTTTCATCCTAAAGAACTTTTATAAAAATACAATGAACAACGAAATTATTGCAGTTCCCTTGTAACCGAAGAAGTTGTTGAAATTATGTTATCTCGTTGTGTAAACAATTGTTTAATTACTGAACAAGTAACTAGACACCTCGTTAATTGGCTATACTAAAACTTTTCAGACGCCATTTGTCCAAAGCATTTATAGAAAGCTTTTAACAAAACAATTCTAGGAAATTAATTTAGATATTCTTTATGAAGGGTACAGTAGCGTCCATATCAATTCACTCCGGGGAAAATATATACTATAGTAAATAATAAAGATAAGAACATGTAAATATAGCAATATACATACTACATTTGTAATAGTTGATGATAAGATAGCATAAGTATTAAATGATGTAAATAATAAGGTTAAAAAAGCTCTGACTAGTAATACCAAAAAAAAACAGAATTCGAGAAAAAATTTCCTGGGGCATAAGAGTTTAAAATTTACATAATTTTGTATTTTTTAGATTTTGTAGTGATAAAGTCTAAAATATTCATTATTAATGAATTCATTTGTGTGGTCAACAGGAATCATAGTTTTTTTTGAGGGTGTTAGGACGCCTTTACAACAACTCACAGTTCTTAAACCAACCATATCTGCTCGTGCACCTTGCTAATCAAACGTGGCTCCGGCTCTCCACGGAACCACATTGGGGCAGCGTGGTGGGAGATGGCCCAAATCCGTCCATTATTTGGGAAGGCCTAAATCTATCAGTGGACGACTACCGGCTGGTGGTGGAGAAGATGATAGTTGTTTCTAATATACTAGCGAAACTGACGTGAAGTTCATAACCGCTGTCTCGAACTCTTCAAACTGGAACACAGTAACATTTGCTTACTACTGTTTAGCGGCATATATAGAAGCTGCAGTAGTACCTACCTTGACGATCCACACAATACCTAGTATTAATATCATACTAATTGTTACAAGTGTCTTTAGGACTTTGTACCCGGAGTGTTTATCTGGAATATTTTGGTTATGATGACAATAAAAAGTTCTTATCTGTTTCAACTCACTAAGAACTCCCTAGTGGTGTAAGCGATCCCACACAACAACTTACGGGACTCAAATCATCCTCACCTGTTCTTGGTGGACCTTGCTAATCTGGTAAGAATAATTGCTAAAAATCGATTGGCTTCCCTCCAACCCTGTTTATTCCAGTGTGGTGGAAATGGCTCAAATTTCCTCATGATTGGGGGAGGCCTATATTTAGCAGTGGATGTCTATCGGCTGATGATGAACTCCAAACTACACGTAGTATTAAAAATAATTATACAAGAAGGTATTGGATGGTTGATTGTGGAACAAACTTAAGAATCTTGGTGCGGCAAGCTTTTAAATATTTTCCCGCCCTTGATTTATTGTTCGCCTTATAAAAGCCTCCCGCTGGGCCGCGCAGCCTTCTGCGGAGCGCTTTTCGGCGTTTTTTGCTTTAATAAAAATCGTGTCTACAGTGTGCTACAGGGGAATTTTAATTTTTTTTTTCCTCCGCCCAATATTCTTGTTGGGGAAATTTTGCAAAGGAGATCGGTCACTGTGAAATTAACGGTGGCTTTAAAAGCTCCCACCCCCACTACATACCATCAGCGTAATAGATTTAGTGCTCTGTAATAAATTAGGAGTTGGGACGTTCATGCTTTCGATATGAGCCTTCATTGTTTACCGGATTTTGGAGACCGTTTTGATACCACCGCAGCTCCTATTTTTACTGCGAAACAGTATTTTATGAATATTACTAAGATTGACGGGTTTTCCACATAATAACTTAGGTGACCCAAACCAACTTCACCTGCTCGTTGTGCACCCTGCTAATCAACAAACGAGGCTCTGGCTCCTCACCAAGGTGGCCCAGATTGTCCCATTATTAGGAGAGGCTTATGCCCAGCAGTGAACGTCTGTCGGTTGATAACGAAACATTATTGTGTTCCAGTTTGAAGGGTTCTGTATGCTAGTGAAAATACTTGGGTTGGAAACTTAATATCCCTGAAATCCCTGTTAATATCCCTGTTGAAAACTTAATGTCCTGGGGCCTTTCGAAATGCTCTTACGATGATGGACAAGAGATCTTAGTTGGTGTAAATCCTACATAACCCTGACTTCCCACCAGAAGCGGAGGACCTTTCGGACATTTCCCACGCGACAAAAAAATAAAGGTCTGTAACAATGTTTATAATATAGGTAAGAGTTATAAGAGTCAGAAAATTGTTGGCGAGGTTAGGTTCTTCCCCTACGTAATAATAATTCACTAATGATAATTAGTCTTTCCGCTGTGAAACGATAAAATACCAAGTAATCTTCCCCGTAAGTACGGCGAGTTGTAATTCGGCGAAATATCCATTAGTACGTAAATAACAAAGGCGGGGTGAACTTCACAAACGAGCAACTGTGCATTTGTAATGGTAATAAACAAAAGAGTTGACTCGGTAAAGCTGTCGTCTGGGCCAATAAAGGCGCCGGAGCCGCTTCAGACCCTCGTCTTATATCACACAATTAATCACAGCCAAGTATTAAGGATTACACGGAGGTGGAAATTTAGAGCGGGCTGTTTAATAAATTTTCCGTTTTACATCATTTTAAGTGTCACTTATTTTTATACTATTAGAATCTAAGATAAATAAACTGAAGATAATACAAAGAGAAGAAGAAAAGAAGAGAACTTATCTCATTACAAACAGGTGTTAATGAAAAGAAGAAAAAGATAATCAACACAGTAGAAGAAAACGTAAACATTTTTGAAACCCTTCGTATAGATAACAGAACTTAATTAATTAATGTTATTACCATATAAAGACAATAATAAAAAAGCTTTTTATTAAATATGGTCTATTTGTTAGAGAACTGTAATAATATTTAGTAGTTGTAAGCTTATTTAATATCAATATACTTCTAATAACAACGTCAGTTAAGTAAGATGAACAAACTGGTCGCTCTGAAACATTTGTAACTCCGCAACGTTTACAAACTTAAGGGCCACTTAAATACTTATTTAAGTTACTTAACACCACCAGTAAATTACAGCTCGAACACATTTATAGAATTGTAACGGGCTTCCGTGACATCTCTAATCCTATTTTGGTCGGCGCTGTCTTTGTAAATGGAGACGCGGCTTTGCTTATAACGTCTTATTACTCGACTATCTTTCCCACGACCCCATTGGTGGAGGAGCAGCCAGGAGTATACAGCATCTTAGTCTGGACTGTCTTCCTTATCAGGAAAACGAAATTTTTGTATTATTAAAAAATTTGTTTGATAATTAATTTTATATGAAATATCTTTTAAACGAAAACGAAGAGGTTCTCATTATCAAATTATCTATAGTATATCTATCATATCAAATTATCTTTTTGTTTCTTACTATTCTTTCTGTGAGTCCAGATTAATAAATAAAAAAGAAATTGTAATACCTAATATTTAATAATTATTCTACGAGACAAGAAAGATCACCTGATGGTAAGTGATAAGCTTGCCCATAACAACGTGGTGCTCGTTAAGATGGTATATAAAACTCCACATTGCGCTCGTCGCCTTGAGACGTTAGATTTTAAGTCTCGTTACTCTAGTAATTTCAGTAGCATACAACACCCTTCAGTAAACACAGTAATGTTTGCACATTTCTATTTAGCAGTGGGAATAGGAGCTGCAGTGGTACCTACATAGACTGTCTTCGGCAACAGAGAAATACCGCCAGTAAAGTCTGAATCGTTTCAATGATTTTTTTTAAAATATAAAGTCTAGACAACCTTGAGAACCTTAGCCTTGTTTAGTTAGATCGTATTTTCTGAATACAGATATACTTAACAATATACTTAACAGTATACTTAACGAACACGCCCACTGCTTCTGAAACCTGAAGCTGTAATACTTGCTCTATATTTATGAAGCTTCATTATGCTTTCATTAAAATTTCTTATAGTGATTAACTTCTAACTTATCGTTTAATTTATGTTTACGTCACCTTACCCACATTATTATATAGTAATGTTTTTATAGTGTTAGATTAATAAGAGTCGTAGTTATATAGTTGGGTTGATAGTGTCCTGTGCGGTTCTATGAAACTATATGTTACAATAGTCACTTAACCGCGGTACCATAAAAGCGTATATAACAAATGAAATATATGCTTTTTTAAGTAAATTAAATTACAACAAACCTGAAGAAAGAGAATTTTTATTTATTTTTTATATTTGTGATGAGGAAGATCTTTTTTAAAGCCAACACTGGTTTGGTTTTGAAGAATCTTCTTAAAAGTTATGTCAATCCTAATTTCGATATGATTTTAAGATTAGTATTAAACATGTTCATTACTCATTTGGAACAAAATTTTTCGGATCTTATCATTACTGCTGAAAATTTTTTTTTATTATTTCAAGATCATTAATAAAATGAGATATTCAAAGGCTGGCTTAATGCCAGCAGGCATTCTCTACCAGCCAACCTTTGGAGAGGTAATATGTTGAGGTACGTACTAAAAACTATAAATGAATAATATAAAATTAAGAAACAATTCATACACATAAATACATAAGACAAACATGTCTCGGATTTTGCAGATTTCGGACCAGCTTTTTAAGTAAATACTCTAAAGCTTTATCTTTTTACTTATGGAAAAAGTGCTATCTTCATCAAGCTCTTCCATTTACGGTAGTAAGCTTTTCCTAAGCTAATAAAAGTGTATCTGAGTCAAAGTGTATAATGTGTAGATTATTAATAACGGCACTGAGTAAATATGTAATGACTGAAACTGAAGCTCACTTGCCGCAGAGTAAGTTTAACGTGTAAACAAATTGAAGCCGGTATCACGATACATTAAACAGTTTGTCAAACTAAACTCTCCGAGCGGCCGGAGTAAAGCTCAGCCCGCGGACCCGCCGGCGTTATAAAGAGCCGGTATTTGCGTACACCAGAGCGTCCTCTTACTCGCTACATTTACTCAATACCTTACACAAAGTCAAAGGAAATCTTATAATTGATACGGTATGGATACTGTCAAAATATCAGCTTACTATTTCAAACATATTAACCGCCGAAGGAAACGTGTGTTAGATATTCCACGCGTTTGCTATTAGTCGTAGTTAGATGATAAGACTAGGGATCTTTTCTTACAAAGAAAGATTCAAGGCTATTTTTTCACTAATCCAAGTCCTCGAGTGTTTATCATTAGCCGATTTGGAAAGTGGGTATTTGCTTCATCTCCTACTACGTTGGCCTAATGCAAAGTTCCCCAAACTTTTTTGTGTCGTAGACCCCTTGCCATGTTTTTCAGTGTTGTGTAGACCCCCTACTTACCTGATATTGATCTCCAGTAAATTTCTAATTGTAGTGAAGTTTAGTGTTAAAAATTTAAGGAAAAACACTTGGTAATTTAAACATTTATAAATTGAATTTAAATTAAAACAAATCAAATTAAAATTTTGTATCTGTTTTGTAAAATATACGTAACATAAAATAAACATAAAATAAACTATAAATAAAATAACATAAGCAATAAGTCAATATTCTATCATCATCATTCTATCTTATATGTTTTGATATTATAAGATAGTATGATGTAAGTAAATAGGTACTATCAGTGTATGTGTTGAGATCCACTATCGAGGATTTTCCCCTATTTTCATTTCATGGACACCCAAATTTTTTTTCGCTGATGTAGACTCCTCGTGGTCATAGACTCCTAGGGGTCGATATAGACCATTTTGGAAATCACTGGCCCAATGATTCGCATTGGTGGTAAGTCAGAGCCTCGACTGCTTTTTAGATTTGATATATTTCTTAGAGCACGTGACATTAGGTGTTATACTAACTGCATATAAACTGAACAAATTATTGGTGTAGGCCGCATTCGGACCCGGTACCATCGGGAAGGCAGGCGTTCATACTACTAGGCTATTACGAATCTCTGTTTGTTGATTAACAGGCTGCATACCGAGCAGGTGAGGTTGGCTTCAGTCCTGACTTGTTTTTTTCTGTTCATTCACTTGATCTGTATGGATCAAAGCTCGATTTATATTTTCCATTGCTATCTAATTCTATATATTCTATGAGGTCTTGACTTGTATGGGACTTATTACAGCTTTAAGTGGCAGTTGTGAAACTAAAAAGTCTTCCACAAAATTGGACGATTCGATGAAGATCAACAGAAGACATCTATCAATTGATGAGGATTCCTCCTCAGAAATCTATTAGATACTAATTTTGAGAAAGTTCATCTCTCCGCCATCTCAACACAGTGTTCTGTTTACATTCAGTGTTCTTCTTTGAAGTGTACAGTGACGTATGAACTAATTACAAAGCGGGGACATTATTTATGCCGCCGCTCTAATCGCCCCGAGCTACATCCAGCCGGGGCCGCTGGAGACACGGAATAAATGGCTACGTAATCTCCGTGCCGGATAGAGACAGATGAATGTCATAGTGGAGTGACGGATAGAGATAAAAGGGGAAGTTGCGTGTTTACGGTGTACGTGTTCGTCCGTGCACGGAACACTAGACAGGGAAGCTTACACGATATTTAACTTATTATTTATATACACATTTTTTTAAGGATGGAAATAAAACAATATTGACTCTAATTATCATTATCAGCAGATAGATGTCTACTGCTGGACATACAATATCCAAAATGATAAGGAGATTTGTGACGGTCTCTGGCAAGAGACGTATCATCAGTATATGCCTGTTAAACTATAACAGTAAAAGAAGGACATAGAATGATAAAATTAATATATAGAAGAATGAGTAAAAGTAGGGAAGAATGATGGTAGAAAAAATTTATGAATATATATCAAACGACTGACCAAGGGTAGTGATGAAAATAAAACTATAATACACAACCAAACATTTTTCAAATGTTATAATAGTTATATATACTAGGTTTATAAGTCGTATTTCCTCATGACTGAGTATCGTGACCATCATATGTAGAGAACCACACGACTTTCTTATCAGTTATAATGGAATGGAGTTGCCGTTGCCTTCTCCATTTCACATACTAGTCCGACTACTGATGGTCATCATATAGATATGTACGTTTCCTCACCATGTTCTCCTTCACTATTAAAGCACGTGATATTAGTTGATGTTATACTAACTGCGCATAAGTTGAAAAATTAATTGGTGCAGGTCGGATTCGAACCGGTACATTCGGAGTGGAAGGCAAGCGTTCAAACCGATAGGCTGTCACGGCTCATCACTAGGCGGGACGATATAAAAAGAGTCGCTGGGAGCCATTGGATAAAAACAGCACCAGATCCTATTTTGTGGAATACTTTACAAGTGACCTATGGTTAAAATGATGATGAATAGTTGTATGATTATATAAAGTAAATTTTTTTAAATCATTCCGTTACAGACTCCTAGCGTAAGTGTACCTTATCAACGTGAGCGGACGGCCCCAGGCGCCGCTCCGTATACCGTCTCGCATTAAGCGCTCAGTTCCCTTGTTATAAACGTATCCTCGTAATAAGACGTAGACACCAGTCCTTTAATACAGGACTTTACTATTCTATTTATGTACTCCCCATTTCATAATTTAGTAATTTTTCAATATGACGCTTTAGTCTTTGTTAACGGAGACCGCCTACCATCGCAGCCGACAAACAGTACCGCGCAAATATTACAGTATTCCGATTTATAAGGTAGTGTATGCTAGTGAAATTACTGGGGTAACGGTACTTAATAACTTACATCTAAAGGTGTTGAGTGATGCTGTGCATACTGTAACGAATTATAATACTTCAAAATGATAAATTAAATATTTTATAGTAATGTCATATAACGGAAGACATTGCAATAGCTTACATAATTATTTATTTTGATTTATAGGGGTTATTATCAAGTTTTTAACGGACAATAAATAAAAGATGCAGAACGAGCATATGTGAAGAAAGTTAAAGTCCAGAAAGGGGAAGTTCATGTAATGAATTAGGGACGTAAGTAGGGAGGGTTCAAGTAATGATAGAGGTGTGCGGGTAAGCGGCGCGCGGCGAGGCATAATCGCACTCTCACGCGTGTGGGGCGGATGGGTATTGGAACACAAACTATCAACATGTTGACTATAAAAGTATGATTCTTGCTAATTGATATAAATATTGATTGGGGAGTCAAAACACGACAAAAAACGACAAGACAAAACACGATGTAAAAAATTATAATAATTCATAATGATAAATTAATTATTTTATAGTAATGTCATATAACGGAAGACATTACAACAGCATACATAATTATTTATTTCGATTTATAGGGGTTATAATCAAGTTTTTAACTTGCTCGTCTACTCGCTCCGTCGATTATAAAAAAACCAAAATTGCTAAAAGTCTGTTTTCCAGCATCATGATTGACTCGTCCAGCGACTAGATTTAACTTTATATACCCACCCAGACATTTATAAACGAGATAAAAATACTTATTAATTGTTAGATATGTAAATGAATGATGAACGCATAGAACGGGACGTATTGATTTGACATTATGCGTGTGGGAGCGAAAGGAAGAGTTATGGGGAGCGTCAAGGAAATGACCGCAACTCGAAAAACGCCCTTATATTTTTAATTTATGTAAACTATTTCGCTTAATAATTCTCTTGATTTGAGCCCACTATTCCCACATAAGAATGGAAGAAAGGTATGAATAAGGGATAAATAAGAGTATGAGAAAGGATGTAAGGAAGACTGGAAGAGTGGGAAAGGGAAAAAAGATTGAAGAACTGCAGAAAACAAAATAATGAACTAATATAAATGTAACCAAACCTTGGCCCACCCTTAATAAGGGAAAGAGAAAACATAAAAAAAAATCCCAATAAATTTAAATTATTTAAATTATTGATACACCTAAAATTAAAATGATGATGATGATGACACATAAAATTAGGTACTACCAGTCAATCTAAGAGGTGGGAGATGCTGTGGTAAGTGAAGTGTGTAAGTTAGATTTAAAACGTTTAAAAAAAATTGTGGCATATACATACACTTAATAACACTTGCGTAAGTAAAACTGAGACATATAAAGAGCAGTGATAGCCCGAAGATGCTCCGAAGGTAAGTCGTACGAATCCAGCCTGCATCAATAAATATTTAAATTTACGTGCAGTTAGTGTAATACTACATAATATCACGTGCTCTGATGGTGAAGGAAAACATCGTGAGGAAACCTACATATATATGCGATGACTATCCCGGTAGGACTTGTATGTGAAATGGAGAAGGCAAGGGCAACACCACTCCATTATAATTGCCAAGAAAGATATCGTATGTTTCACTGCAAATGATGACCACGACTCTCAGTCATTAGGAAATACGATTTAGGAGAAGATCAATAGCTGTTTTTGTTTTAAAAATAAAGATCTTTTAAAACTAAACAAAACTCTGGTCATATATCGAAACATATTCCCACCGGCGCCGCTTCAGATCTCCGATATTAAATTCCTGGTTGACGTCCGCTTTCATATCAGTCTCAGGTCTCATAAATGGTTTGCTGCGGAAAGACGTTTCACTTGGGGGCCGTACGCCTGCTGCACCCTGCCTCTTTGAAGCTTGCTTGCGAGGTTATAGGAAGGATTTTTTGGGAATACCTAAGATTTTGGGGCACGGCGCCAGAGGACAGAGTGTCTTCCACTTTATTGGAAACCACGAATATTGTACACAGGATGAACTTTTTTCATGATTATCAAATTTTAATATTTGTTAGTGAAATCCTGTCTCTCTCTTTCTCTTTCTTACTAGCTATTATATATAAGGCAACGGAGATAGCTTTCTTTGTATTTCCCCTCCATTTCGCTTTGTTTTCAATATAATTATCAGTCGCATGACTTTCACGTATATCCCATGTCACTGATAATTATATCGAGGACAAAGTGTAGTGAAGGAGAAAGACAAAGAAAGTTGATTCCATCACCGTATAGACAATTGCAATAAAAAAAGAGATTGACATTCAAGTGGAAGAGAAAGACAAAGAAAGCTGGCTCCGTTAACATATGGATAATAGCTAATAAAAGAGAGAAAGAGAGAGAGACAGGCTTTTACTAATAAGTATTTATTAATTAAAGTAATTTATAATATCAACCTTTTAATTTGTAAGTTAGGTGTGAGGAGTCTCACACAACAACTCACAGGATCCAAGCCTTCATTCAAGCAATCACTCTTGCTCCCTGATAAACAACGAACGAGGCTCTGGCTCCCCTCCAACCAGCATTGGAGCAGCGTTGTGGGAGACATCTCAAATCCCTTTGTTGGGGGAAGCATATATCCAGAAATAGACATCTATCGGCTTATGATGATGATCTGTAATGACAAGTTTCTCATTTAAGATCCAATGCCTCCTGTATTTTTTCTACCTTCTCCTGGTGATCAATGTGTATGATCTTTAAAACCCATTGATCATTTAGATTGCTTTAATACTTTATATGTTTAATAAGTAACTAAACTTAGATTGAAGTCGTGATAGCCTAGTGGTTTGAACGCCGGCCTCCCAATCTAAATGTACCTGGTTGGAATTCTGCCTGCACCAATGAATTTTTCTATTTACATGCAGTTAGTATAACAACTAATATTACATGCTTTAAGCCATGTATCAAATCGCTGGCTATAAACCTTAAAAAATCTATAAACTAAGCTATGATAGCCTAGTAGTTTGAACGCCGGCCTTCCTCTCCATATGTAGCCAATTCGAATTCGGCCAGCATCAATAATTTTTTCAATTTACGTGCAGGTAGTATAACAATTAATATCACGTGCTTTAAGACATGTACCAAATCGCTGGCTATAAACATTAAAGAAATTTGTAAAAACACTGACAGATTAAAGAAACAAAAAAGTAAACCTTTACACAATAGCGGCGGCTAAGACAGCTGACGGCAAAAAAGAAACGTATCTAGGCAAACTCTCTCAGAATTCTTTTACCATTCTATCATTCGTCCTGTCGGTGGGTGGGGGAGGTGGTGACAGGCCACTAATGGAACGCCAGCCCGCTGCGGTCCGCTTTCTTCAGCTGTACACGAGAATTGAAACACCACTTGAATGGAGCATTGTGTTTTTCTTTTGTTATTCACACTCACTTCAGTACAATTGGTTATTCAGGGCGCTATACACAACATCAATCACATTTTCACTGATCACCTGTATTTGGTTACAGTGTATCATTATTATCGTTATCAAAATCATGCGGCAGTCCACTGTTGGACATAGGCGTCTCCCAAGGAACTCTACTTAGCCCGATCTTCAATGTATACTATAACTGAATTATTGTCATATTATATCAGCCTACAGACGTCCACTGCTGGACCTTGGCCCATCCCAACAGTTGGAGAATTTGGGCCGTCTTCTACCACGCTGATCTAATGCAGGTTGATGGGAAGCCCAAACCTCGTTTGTTAATTATCAGGTCGCACCACGAGCAGGTGAGGTTGGCTTTGGTCCCGTGAGTTATTTTGTGGGACCCCATACGCTCCCTGTCATATTTAGGTCATGAAAATAGCTAATAAATAGTAACGAGATTTATTAAACAGTCAAATATATATATGGTTGTTGTACCGTAGTAATGTACTATAAAGTCATATGTCTCCAAATTTAGACTACGCCGTAGCCAATTAAATAAATTAATTTCCTATTACCCTCTCTTTAATATACTATAGAGTTCTAGGTCTTTTAAATTGAGACGGTAATTCTGTCTTAATTCACTAGTCTAGTAAGTTAATTAACAAAAATTACTGTGATTTTCTTGGAAATGTCGATTATTTACCTTTTACAACACACCGGGAATTGAGTGAACGTGACGATGTTGTTTTGTTATAGCGGTGTTCAAAGAAATCATGTGTCCCATTAATACTATTTACCCTGATTAGAAACAATCGATGTGTTTTGTTAAATTCTGTAATCATCATCATCAGCTGATAATTTCTCACTTCTGGACAATAGGCCTTCCAAAGATCTCCGATGATCGGTCCTGCGCTGTCTGCATCCAGAGGATTCCTGCTATCTTCACCAGATCTGTCTACCTATAGGGTTGCCTTCGAGCTAATTTTGTAACTGCTCACAGTAATCATTTTGATCTGGCGTCGTTATGATTGAGATCTAGAGCTAAAATCATTTGATGTCACCGATTGAGTTCAAGCTGGTGGATTTATCCGGATAACCGGAGATCGTTGACCTCTATGAAGCGATAAACAAACAAATATTTGTTTAATCGCAATGAACGGTCGCTGTATAACCACTTGAATCCAAAATCGATTTGAACAATTTAATCTTACGTATGTTTAGCTCGATTATTTAATTTTTAAACGATCACACGAAAAAGTAGTGTTAATACATAATTAAGTTCAGAAATGAACAGCTTTTTAAATTGTTCATATTATCATAATATTACAATATTGATTCCAGTTCCTTATTAGTTCTTTCAGAAGGAAAGTATATTTCTAATTTATTTAATATAAATAGTAATGTGCAAACATTACTATGTTCCAGTTTGTAAGATATCCTAGAGAAATTACTAGGGTAACGCGACTTAACATATGTTTCAAGGTGATGAGCGAATATGGTGCTGTCTATATACTCAACCAACGCCACGTTGTTATGGGCAAACGTATTCTTTACCATCAGGTGAAGGCTTGCCTGGTCTTTTTACCACGGTGAATAATAAATAATTGATGATCAAAAATTTTTAAATCACTAAATTTTATGAGCTTGTTTAATGAGGTTAATAAGTTTTTTTACGAGCCTACGTAACACTTATTACAACGTAACACTAGCTATGGTGGTATATAACTTCATTGCGTTCATCGACTTAAGACGACAGATATTACGTTTCGTTACCGCAGTAATTTCACTAGCATACAGCACCCTTCAAACCAGATCACAGTTATATTTGTTCAGTAATGAAGTAGAAGCTGTCACCAGCGATTTTGATTAATTCCTCATATCCTGTATTTCCAAGTGGCATCTCCTCATGACTGAGGATCGAGGTCATCATGGGTTGTGAACCGAACGACTTTCTTGTCAGTTATAATGGAGTGGTGTTGCCATTGCTTCCTCCATATCACATACTAGTCCGATGGTCATCACATAGATATGTAGGTTTCCTCACGATGTTCTCCTTCATATTTTGTGTACAGCAGTTATTCGGTCTCCTTACTGGATAATTTATCAATAAACTCCCTGTACCTACACTCTACAGTGAGGACTACTTAAACACAGCTTCAACTTAAACTTATGCACCGCAATGCATCAGTATAATTCAAAACTACGAGCCATTATTTAGGAAACTTGGGGCACGACACTCAGCTACTCAACACCTATACGAAATGGGCTCATATTAAAATTCAAATGTTAAGTTGATATAGTGCCGAGGATAAATTTTAAACTTAGTATCATGATTCTTTAAAGAAAGAGGAGAAATGGTTCAATTTTAAGGTAGAGAAGACGGAGAAGTTAACAGAAGCGGACTAGAACTCTCAAGTTTTTCACTCAGCTCTATAGATTATACTGACCAATGAAGTATGTTTTTTTATATGTTTCTTGCTGCGTTTGATATGCAAGTCTCTGAAACTGTATCATCATTATCATCATCTGCCAGTATACTTCCACTGCTAGACATAGGCTTTTCTCAATAGTAAAGAGATTTTCACCTTCTCCCATCACGTTCCCAATGCAAGTTGGTGGAAAGCCAAAACTTCGTCTGTTGATTAGCATGGTGCACGAGAAAGTGAGATTACCTTGGATTCCGTGAGGTGTTGTGTGGGATTTCTTACACCCCGTATCATCTAAATCTATGCAAGGGGTATATAAGTAAGGTTTGATAGGGGTAAGAACTCGTCTGACGCCGTGACCTCCTCAAACACTGAGGTCGACCACTGTGGAGGTACTGTTGGGTATAAATCTTCACATAACCCTGACTTCTTCTCAAGAGGCTAAGCATCATCACATAGATTTCCCTAGAAAACGAAGACAAAAAGAAATCCGACTGATAAACTATCATCATGATATTGCGAATTTGGTCCCATAATAACATTGCCGTGTTACTAGTGTAACAGCAAGGACTGCGCCACGAAGGTTGTTTCATCATCTCAACCGATGGACGTACAATACTTTTAAAGGATTTTTTTTTTTATTTGGCTCTGAGTAACGAAGAAGGCGTTTACCTGATTGTAAGTGATACGCTTGCCCATAACAAGGCGCTTTTGGAGACTCTTGTTCGACGTGATGAACAGATGGCTTTAACTTTCTTTCTAAGAATGAAAGTCCTAGTAGTGGAAAAATTTAATATTTCAAACAATTTAAAATAAATAAATAAATATGTATATATTTATATACATAAACTTAAGTATATACATTTCTTTTTATTTACTGATTAAAGTTTAGAGTAGACTGTGAAAGTTATTAAAAGCTGTAAGGTTTTAATCTTCTGTTTTTCGTTAACAATTCGGGTTTAATCAAAAGTTAGCTGGGTCTTTTGTACGTTTAATTAGATTAAGTGTTTATAAGGTTTATTTAAACCCTTCTAGATCTAATTAGGTCACGGAATTTAGGTTTCACTGGTGGTAGGTCTCCATTATCGACGACCGACTAAGTACGTATTACGACAGCTCCTATTTCTACCTTCAAATAATAATATTAATTACTGTGTTCCGATTTGAAATGTGGTGTATGTTAGTAAAATTAGTAGGGTAATGAGATTTTAACACCTTATGTCTCAAGGCGATTAGCGTAATGTGGTGCTATGTATACCATCTTAACCAGAACCACGTTGTTATGAGCAAGCGTGCCATTTACCAACACGTAAACGCCTTCCTCCTCTTCTTGCATCGTGGAATAAAATATATATATTTACGGAGACTTCATCATTCTGTCTTTCATACAACCTGCTGAACCCACATCTACCTTTGGTATCAACCTTACTCCCAAGAATGACAAGTAGTATGCTGGGAACGGCCACAAGGGAATCTGCGGCCCTTCCTCTAAATTTACTCCCTCTTTGCACTTGAGAGCTTACGAGGGCTTTTAGGATATTCTAAACCTAGAACTAAATATTTGGGTTTAGGTAGGTCATGACCAGTATATAATACTAAGTAAAATTACTTTCCCGTATGTGGTACGGTAAACATAATGGGAATCTGCTGAGTACTCACAGCGTAGGACCGATTGGAGAGATCTTTGGGCTATATCCAACAGTGGGCGTTTATCGGCTGATGATGATTGAAAGTAAGAGCATGGTTTTGTATAGTTAATTCCACAGTTAAATTTGTCAAAATTTCGTATATGTATGTATGATTCCGGCACGTCGTAGTCCCGGCCCGGGAATAGAATTGTGGCGGCAGTGATGGTACGAACGTAACCCTCGGGAGCAATCTCCGGACCAATGGCTCCAGTAATTGGCTTACAGTTATAGACGTACGGATGGACTGAAGTGTTGAACAATCAATTTCACCAACAGAATTGCTTTCACATTTGAGTTGATAAAACTAATAAGAATAGTTTAATTGAATGTTAATAATCTCTCACTCTCTATTACTCTCTATATAGTGATCAAGTTTATTTTTAAAATAAACATTGATATGAAATAGCACAAAAAGTCTTTGCCTAAAGTTACACAAATTATAAGTACATAACAAGATTTTTTATACAAAGAAAAATTAACAAAGCTTTAAATACATAGAAAGAAAGTGTATACTTAATAAATATTTATCTAAGGCTTCTGTTATTAATAAACATAACGAAAATAATTTCATTATTTTCTTAATAATAAATAATCTATACAAATTTCAAAGTATATCAGAAATATTTAAACATATATATTTGTAAATATATAATGTAAACTTATTACCGTCTACTAATCCATTACTGGATAGACTTTTTCTAATGCCTTCCACCAACTTGCTGGTGGAAAGTCCTTATTACCGGAGATGGTCTACCACCGCAGCTCCTATTGCAGTCGACAAACAGTACTATGCAAACATTACTGTTTCGATTTGAATGGTGATGTAGCCAGAGAAATAACTGAGGTAACGAGGACCTGTGCATACCATTTTAATCGGCTCCATGTTATAAGCATGCGAATCATTTACTACCAGGTGACCGTCTTCATTGACTTGTCGCTTTGTCGTATCGAAAAAAGAGCTGCTACGATCCTTATTGAGCTTAAGCTTCCGATGAGGATTTGAATTGTGGGAAAACACAAGTATCAAGAACGCACACTTAGATTACAATCTCGCAACAATTAGAGTGATGGATAAACACAAAGCAATACAGCGACGGTAACAAAGCATTCCTTCTCAATACCGATAAAGCATATGCACTGTTAAAAAGTAAGAAGTTAAATCCGTTAATAGTTCAGGCTTTAACTGTACATAGAGGCTTTGGCCAATATCTATACAAATTTAAACGCAAAGAAATACCGTCTTGTGCTTATGATCCTAACGTTGAAGAAAGTATTAAACACATTCTTATAGATTGTCCACAGTATTCAAGGGATAAGACAGATATAGAGATGAGAATGGACAAGTACATAAGTAAAGAGAATCTAAGCGAAATAATAATGTTACATAATAAAGAAGTACTTTTAAAATTTATGGAAAAGATTACACAGGATGCTGTTAAAAGAAATAAAAATAATTATCAAGTAATAATTTAAACATATCAGCTTTTGCGATTAGTTGATAGCTATTATATAAACAAATAAGTATATTATAAGCAAACAAAATCTCCGACTATAGTCCGAGGAATAAAAGAGTAACGACAACAATAGTAAACGTCAATGCCTTGATCGTCTAGTAACGTATAGTATAAAAATCACAGTCCCTAGCTTTTCGTTACGCGATATAAAATATATGATTCGCCAAATACTAAAGAAACAATGTGTTATCTGTTGTCCGGATTGGCGGCTCGGCTGACACCTGCCAATTTTGACACGTTACGTAAATAAAAGATAGCCTAGTGGTTTGAACGTTGCTCTCCCACTCCGAAGGTGCCAGGTTCGAATACTTTATTTTATACTTTAATAGGTCCATTACACAGAAGCGCCTCACCCAGCTAAGGATGTACGACTAGACTATGTTTGCTTAGAAGATATGCGACCACAAACCCTTGC
>DWLS01000365.1:0-32035 GCA_018246255.1 Pachliopta kotzebuea | reverse complement strand
TAGAAATTATATATATATATAAATTATATAATATAAGGGAGAGGAGAGAGACGAGGGAAGAGGATTTGGGGAAGGAGAGTCTTTAAGCTCTGTTTTATTTAATGTATAATATTTTTTATTCGACGAGATGACGAGACGAGCAAAACGTTCACCTAATGGTAGGTGACACGTTTGCCCATAAAAACGTGGCGCTGGTTAAGATGGTAAACACCATCTCGTTGTGAATTTTACTGGTGGTGGGTCTTTGTTACTGGAGACCGTCTATGTACCACTGAAGTTCCTTATTCTACCGACAAAAAAAAAGATATCTGTGTTCTGGTTTGAAAGGTTTTGTATTCTAGTAAAATTACTGGGGTAACGTGACTTAACACCTTATGTCTTAAGGCGACGATTGCAAGTGGTGCTATGTATACATTCTTAACTAGGGTCATGTTATGAGCAGACGTATCACTTACCGTCAGGAGATCGCTTTGCTCGTCTCGTCGATTCGTCGTATAAAAAGTGATCTTTATAATCTTTTAACATAAGAAATAAAACATAATGATTCCGTATCATAGCAATAAACGGCAACTTCCGCAGGAAATCCGCAATTATTCCTTACTTGAGGTAACCAATAACTTGGAGTACACAAATGTAGCGAAATCGCTGCACCGCTTCAGTAAACCACGAAAATGTTAAACTTTTATTACGGCAACGCACATTTAATGAAATGTTTACACAATCAGCGACCTCATTGCGTGGACTTTTTTAATTCGCCTAGACCAGAGGTCGGCAACCTTTAAGCTGGAAAAGTCAAAACTACAATCTACCAAATTTCATAAAGAGCAGTAATTATTTTTTCTTGCCAAACAAATAATTTTTGTTTAAACATTGTTTCTTTTTATACATTAAAAAATCCTACTAATATCTTTCTTTTCTTGGCGTGCGTCCGTGCAGAAGTTGTTTACAATAAAATACAGACAAGTATCTAACAACTTATTATATTTTAACTGTTTTTGAGGACTACCATTTTTCATTATATGTTTACCTATTATTTAACGAAATAATTCATAATAATATCTTCCCTTTCCTGGTGTGCGTCCGTGCAGAATGAGATGCCGCTTTACCAATTTAATGGCTGCCATATGCTATATATATATACCTATGGTAACAACGTTTTATCTATTAATATATCATTTATTATTTTTTTGTTGCGAATACAACAGGCTACTACTAGTTATATTAATATAACACATAAGTAGTATTTTTTCATTATAACAAATGATGACTAATCTTCACCAATCGATTCAGAATGATTTTTGTTTTTTTTAATAAAATAATATTTGTATGTGAAACTAAACAGCCTCTGGTTCAAATCCAAATAGCCGCATATGGCTCGCGAGCCACTAATTGTCGATCCCTGGCCTAAGTAAGGCGTTCTCTTAATGGTAAGTGATGTGCTTGCCAATGACATGACACTGGTTAAGGTGGTATATATTGGACCACAATGCGCTCGTCGCGTTGAAACGTGAAGTGTTGATACCCCAGTAATTTCACTAGTAAGCACCTTACAAACGGGAACATAGTAATGTTTGCTCATCGCTATTTGGCGGTAGAAATAGCTGCGGTGGTACTTATCTAGACGATCTCCAACAAACGAGACCTTGTAAACAAAAGATTTGTACCACCAGTAACTTATTTAAAATTTTCACGCGACACAAAAAATATCAATTACATAATAAATTTGCTGTATCGCGTGTTGTATACGTAACTTTTAAATTCATAGGTTATGTCTAATGACATAACTTCAATATAGTTGCGGCAACGCAGACACAAACATTGAAAAAGACTGATTTTTAATTATCGCTCCCCTTTTCTCTTCTTATATATTATTTGTCCATCTCTTCGGCCTTCCCCAAATCCTTTTCCCTCGGCTTTCTCTTCTCCCTCATATTTTTTATTTAGCTTGCGGAGTCCGGATCCGCGACTTCTGGGACCGATAAAGCCTTCACGGTCATAATAGTGACCGAGGGCAACAACATCAAACGAAAATAAAACCCAAGAGTGGAAACATTAATACGTCTATTTATTATTTTGAAACAACAATTAATATTCGTATATGTACTTGAATGGACTGCAGTAATTTAACTATTTGCTGTAGTATAACTGTGGTATTAAGGCGGCCTTCAACAATACAGACCTTCCAGGAGTGTAATATAAAAGACCCTCTTGATAGGTACCACCGCAGCTCCTATTGCAGCCGACAAACAGTACTGTGTATATTGAAGGCTGCTGTATGCTAGTGAAATTACTGGGGTAGCGAAACTTAATACATTATGTCTAATAAGAGCGTAATCCTATGTTGTGTACACCATCTTAACCAGCATTAGTTAGCCCATCTCGACACAGAAAAATATTTTAAGGATAACACTTATACTACTTGTAAGATTTGATTAAATAGTCTTAATACTTTTTTTTATTCGACAAGGCGAGACGAGCAAGACGATAACCTGATAATAAGTGATACGCTTTCCCATAACGTGGCGCTGGTTACGATGGTATACAACTGCATTGCGCTTACCGGCTTGAGACATAATATTAAGTCTCGTTACACCAGTAATTTCACAGGCATACAGCATTGTTCAGACCGAAATACAGTAATGTCTGTATATTACTGTTTGTTGGCTGCAACAGAAGCTGCCGTGGTACGAACCTAGACGGTATCTGGCAAAAGAGACCTAACAGCAGTAAACTAGAAAAAACTTAAGCATAATTTATTAAAGCAATACACAGCATTTCAATGCGAGTAACGCCGACCCGTCATAGGTACATAACTGTTCTGTACCTGTGAAGTGGAACAACTATGAACAGCAGTCGATGGCGATAGGATCGTGCATTTCAACGTTCCATTGAAAGCGATGCATCTTAATGTGCCGTTACGTTACCGATCCCACACATCCGCTAACACGAGCCTATTACCAGAGTGAGCTCATAGAAATCACAAGCAAACGTTTCTTTAGACCATCGGCATAAACAAACGCATTAGAGATACTTTTAATAAATAGATATGTAAACTCTTTATTGCTCACATTATGACACAGTGAATAACTAAACTGAAGTTATAGGGTAAATGTGGGCAAGGGCAGCCTTATCTCTATAAGCAATATCTTCTAAGCAACCCAGGAGAGGTGAAATAAAATAAATAAATAGCATGGTAACAAGAAAAATCGAAAACGAATATATGAAAATAAAATAAGAAAAATTAAATCAAAGAGAGAGAGTAAAGAGAAGAGCAGGATCGATCGCAGTGGAGATCTTTGGGAGAGGCTTATGTCCAGCAGTGAACGTTTATCGCCTGATAATTGAGCAAGAATTGTTGATTTTAATTATATAATTGAAGAACAGTAGCATTTACTTAGGTAGGAAGCAAAAATAAGCAATTGACAGAAAATAAAAACTAACATGTACTGCATCAGCTGACAGAGGTCCAGTGCTAGACATCGGCCATCCCCAATAGTGGGAGATTTCGACCCAATGCGGGTTGATGGAAGGCTAGAGGCTCATTCGTTGGTAAGCAAGGGGCCCCACGAGCAGTCGAGGTTAAGCTGGGTCACGTGAGTTGTATGGAGCCTTTTACACCCCCTCTTAACTTACACATTATACAAACTTAAATTATACATAAGTATAATTAGATAGATATTTAAATGAGGACAATAATCAAATTATACAATGTGAATAATGACAACATTGATTACATTACGCTGTTCGACTTGAAACATGTTCCAACCGGAACACAGTAATGTTCGCACTGCTACAACCACAAACTGGGAAATAAACACGGAGAGATGATGATGATGATGATGGTAAATATAAACAAACGAGAGCAATGTCTGCCGGTATAAAATATTTTCTTATTAAAATTGAACCGCTTTTTTAATTGTATATATAACACGGGAGTCCATTCGGAGGCATTCAATGCAAATATACATCCAACGACAATAATGATCGTAAAAACATTGTTTGCGTTCGCTTTATTCCGACATTCCGAAGACAATGGCTATCGTGAGAGGTCGGGGGCTCGATTGTGAACGGAGCAAACCATACAGATTATAACAATAGTATAGTTTGCTATTGAGAAGCTACCGACTTGCTATTGAAGGTTCACACCCTCGTATCATAAATCTGCAACCATAACGGCATTGCTATATTCCATTTGCTAACACATGAGAGCCAAACTCAAGACAATCACGCCTCTTCTTAATACCATGTAAAATTCAGGTCAAATATAAATGAAAAATCAAAAGTGGACCGAACGAACATACCTTTTTAATAGATTTTTTAAAAATTATCAGTGTTTTTGAAGAGAAGTGAATTGGGGGATGGTTCTGAATAAAATATGGTTTTTAATTTGGTTAAAAGTTTCGTGACAGCGTCGAGGTCGGGAGAGAAACCAGCTAATGAATCTTTCACACGAGGTGTTAGCCTATTTACCGTCACACGATTTTATTACAACACTCTAACCATGTATTATTTACTCGTCAAATTCCTCATACCAACAAATTAGATGCATTCGCTTAAACAAAAAAAATGTGGGCTCTTCTGAGTTCACCAACAAAATTTGCATCAGCTAACTTGGTATGCATTATCCAAAAAGTTAAAATTTATACACATGACACTAGTATAAAGATTCTCCTATATTTGATTTCATATAAATATTTATTTTTGCATTTATAAAGACAATGGATCTGAGATCATTCAGCCAAATTTAAAATTAAAACCATGTTACATCATTTTTAATTATTTAAATACATGAATAATTCATATTTTTATATCAGTATTATTTACTTTTAAGCAAATGATTACTGAGTACAAAGATTAAATATTATATTTCGTAAAGCGACGAACACATGATTAATCAATATCAGGTGGACATCTCGCAGCTTCATCGATGTAAATAATCATTATTTTTACATACATCTTTACAAAAATGAAAAGAAATTTCCCTTTTGAACATTCATTTAAAGATGTTATCCAAGAAAACATGATTCACGTATTCAATGCAAAAAATATTACTTTTTACTGCAAGGAGCCGTTATGATGCCGTCGACTTATTTATGGTCGTTCCAGCCTCACGTACATCATACGTTATGGGCAGAAAACATAAAAAAAATTACCGAAGCTTATGTTTATTGCTATAAAGTTGAGTATTCTGTTGTTGTTGTATTATAATGTTGCTAGTAGCGTTATGCGACGCCATGAAACGGTGAAATTCGTTATAAAAGAAAGTCGTAACTAGTAGACGCGTTCAAATGTTTATAATATAAAAGCACGCATCGTTTGATACTTTACTATCGTGATATATTTACGTAACACTCTCTCTTATATCTCGTGTCTACAGTATATAAGTTACTTAATCCTGCATCAGTCGTGTTAACAGTTACAATAACGAAAAAATCATAGACGAAAATCTTATTGTCATGTTTTTTAGCCCAAAATAAAACCGCGTTTTTAACTAACATTTCAAAATCTTTTAGATGCTTCGCGAAATTGCATTTACTGCGTGTTCGCGTTGCAAAATGCTTATTATTAATATAAAGCAGTAATGTGAAATGCGGTAAATATTATTGTGTTCCATTTTAAAGTGTGAAACCAGTAAAATTACTCAGCAACGATGTAATAATCAAAGTAAGAACTGTAAATGTAATGATAATAATATTTAAGACTTCGACGAAGAGTGAGAAAGCGATTGGAACTTACTGCACTACCTCCGTGGCGTAGTGAATTAGTAATAAAAATAATAACCGTTTATTTTGTAACACAGAGGAGTTCAATTCCGAGTCATATGTTGAATTTGGTATTTCTGTAAGAAGTGTTCTGCGTTTCAACTAACATCAACATATGAGATCCAGACTATTCAAATCGAGCACCGGCTAAGACTTAAATATTACTCAGCACTATTTGAAATTGAAGTAACATATTATAGTTCTTTGTAAATGAATAAAATAGAGTTTATACCTTTTCAGCCTTTTTCAATGCGACATTCATTAGTAAATTAGGAAATATTAAGTACTTTTGCGTAATATGTCGCCAAAAGCAATGTTATAGAAGGACATGTAAACGATCATCAAAATAAACAAACCCAACATGATCTGTTCATCTCCAAACAGACAATGATATAATGTTTATAAACTATAATTGATATAATCATCACTACGAGATTGTTTCGATGGGAACTTAAAATATAAACAAATGATTGTTTATTAAACATCAATGCTTCAACAACTGGACCTGAAGAACGGGATGAAGGTTCTCATCAAACGAGATAGTAAACCATTCAAATTGAAGTTTTTGTTTATGATTCATACATACAGATATTTTTAATTAATTATAATGAACACGAAGTAAAGAAAACGCAGGTATTTAACACCCAAACAAGATAATCAAAATTTTCTTGTTTGGGTAATACTTGCTTGTTTGGCTCCTTAGTAATATAGTAGTGGCTACAGTGCTTTTTAAATTGGAACATAGTAAAATTTGCATGTTACTATTTAGCAGTAAAAATAGATGCTGTGGTGAAACCTACTGAAACAGTTAGCAGAAACCTGGTAAAAGTCAAAATACTTCGAAAAGAAATCGTTACAAATAGAATAGTTTTTAGATTACATAAAATGCATAAGTTAACATTTTTTTGAATAGCTTTGTTCTGTATGGACAAATAATTGTAGTTTAACATTAATTTATTTCATCGAGTATTTTGGTTTAAAAAAACGTTGATTATCAAATCTGGACGTTTAAGAGAAAGCGTTATCAGTTATTGCAACGATATCGTCCAATGTATAATGGCTCTTAACAACGTGCGATGTAAACATCAAAATTATTTAATCAACACCGCGCTATCGGTGTGATGTAATATTTTTTCTACTCCGATGAAAGTATTACACACATTAAGCGATAAAAGCATGCAAGCAAGATAATAAGGAGATAAGGTGTGTCTATTTTTGACACTACGGCATAATGCAGCATCCTGTTAAACTTATGTATACTTAAGTCTATTGCAAATTGTAATTGAGAATTGAAATGGGAAAGATCAGTTGAATTTTAATGAATACGGCATGAAACTATTTATGAATTACCTAAGTAAACCTTTTTTGTTTATATTTTCAAACATAATGCGCAGTACGAAAACTAAAAAGTTTTCTACAAATTGACGCCGAACTTCAATTTGATGATGACATTCAATGATGATGATAAGTAGTTTAAAAATGGCGGTCTTTTGACACGGTCGAAAATATTCTTTGATAATGTTTTTTACACGATTTACTGTACTACGTGCTGTATGTTTGTGTTGTCTTTCGTTTTACGAGAAAATCGTCGCTAAAGTTCTGGATTCTCTTTCATATTAGCAGAATTTCACTTTTACACCGAACATTTTTCTATCCCTCTTGTGTATTGTCACAATCACTAGACATTGGCGAAATTATTGCGCAGAGCAGTAGAAGCCAAAAACCGAAATATGATAATAATGATGATAAGTAAACGGTGTAATAAAAGACAAGACATGAATTAATGTATTTGTTCTAAAATTCGCAACATATAATGAAATGTTTAAACTTATTTATAGGAATTAAGAAGTCCTATTAAATAGTACATGTTTTATTCGGGAAACAAGACATTCACCTGATGGTAAGTGATACGCTTGCTCTACAACGGGACGCTGGCTAAAATAGTATACACAGCACCACAACGCCCTCGCTGCTTTTAGACATGAGTCTTCGTTACTCCAGTAATTTTACTAGTATACGATACCCTTTAAACGAAAATACAGAATTGTTTGCACAGTACTGTCTGTCAGCTGCCATATGAGCTGCGATAGTACCTATCTCGACTTTTTACGGTAACAGAGACCTTCCATCAGGTAAGTAAAAGTATCTGATAATTTTGGAAATCAATTGGTAAATCTAAGTTAAAGTATAGGCAAGTGATGTGCTGAAATGATAATAACAATTGTACATTAAGGATCAACAGTAATAACCAAACTTACTGTGTTTAAATTTGAAATGCGTTGTACACTACTGAAATTACTATGGTAACGTGATTCACAAGGATACGCGCGCTTTATGATGCTAAACGATCTTAATTAGATGAATGTCTCTCTCGTCTAATCGTATCAAAATAATATTATAATTGTTAACGATTATCGACACTCATCTAGGTATTGTACCGTACTTATAAGTTCCAAGCTTATAAAAGCTTAATAAGTTACGAAAGCGCTGCAAGAGAGCGAGGTGCATCCATCCGAGCGCTGAGTACGTGGCGCATAGAAAGTTCTTTATGAGCCGACGTACCGACCGAATGACAGTAATTTATTATATGGAATTCTCGAGAGATGGGCGGTCGGTATGTTTTTGTACTTGCCGTCGCAAAACAGGCGGTAATGGAAACAGAGCTTGGTCTCCAAGTGCAGGAAATGAGATTTGTCGGATTAAACAGATTTATCAGAGTTATTTTATTAGATTAAACAAAAATCAAGTTAAAGGTCTCTTTCTAGACAAGATTTTTAACTAATTTTCCGGTTCATTTATTGTACTAAAACTCTATAAAAAATATATACATGTCTTTTCCCTGATATTATTATTAACGGCTTTTTAACCCAATATTTTCATAATTAAATACTAATGCTATCTCATTATCTACCACCACAAAACTATTGTACGTTCATAGTCATACTTACTTGTTCTTATTTATATTATTTACTATAACATATACCTTTACTATTTCATTACCATATTCTTAACTGTTTTACTTTTTATTAATTCGTGTAAACTATCTGTTTCTATTCTTAACCCGGTTTCTTAATTAAATTCGTACCGTAATTTCCTATGAATGCTAGATATATAACACAATAATCGATTGTATGTATAAGTAAAGTTATAGAGAATATTTAAGTTATATAGTTGTGCAACAAGGAATGTATTATCATAAACATTATTTCCCCTTTTTACAATTATTTAGCGGGAATATTAGCTGTTTGCTAATCTGTCTAATCTTTATTGCTTACTTCGCTTCATACTCAGAAATGGGTTAATTACATTCGAAACTTTCATAAATATGTACGAAAAAACATACTTTAGCATTTATAAATTGAGGTTATGTTTTAGTTGTCGCTTCATACTAACACATATTTAAATATTCATGAATAAAAGTTTGCAGTCTTATAAATATTTAAACGATATCTTGTCTTGTTTAAATGAATTATTTTAGTTTGAAATGAAGTTAAAATTTTGACAACGAAACTATTTACCAAGTATTCCATAGATACTGAGTATACATTATTAATAATTAATATTGTATTATTATAATAATGAAAGGTTTTCAATTTAAAAATAATTAACTTTACAGTTATGTACAAAAGCGATCTGGTATTTGAGAATGCCCATATACAACTATAGACGTCAATATTCTAAAATAATGATGATAATGACAACATGTTAAATAAAGATTGATACCATAATTTATGTTTATATTCAAGTACTAATTAAACTGAAGTAACTAATTAAATTAATGATCATTACAGTGAATTTTATTAATGTAGGTCCCGCGCTTAAAAACATTAACACGTTGACATACATTAAGGAATTTATACATATACTAAGTTTATTTATACTCTTGTATAATATAATTTGTATAAATTCCTAATTTGTATACGAAATGAATTCTGTAGCTATAGAACATTGTTTGGATGCGTTGAGAACATTACATACGCAATCGACGTTCTTCGGTTACTTAAAATTCAAATCAGTGCCAGCACATAAACATAAGCTTTTTGTTTATATTTTTTACGAGAAAGACATGAGAACAGTCATTAAAGGCCGATAACCTAGCGCTGCTGACCATTAATCCAGGGTTGCCTTATACTTAAAAGAAATAATATAACTAAAGCACACCAAACGTTTGCAAAATAATAGCCTTCGGCGAAACTGTCTTGAAAAAGTCTAAGAAGAAATGTTCTTCACGTCTTGCTAGCATATTAACAATTAGATATAAATGTTATAAAATGACAGTTGAAAATAAATTTAAAACAATTTAATAGTTAATAAATACGAACCCAGAACCTAACTACAATATTTAAGTTCTACACTGTATATTAGCGTTACATATCTAAGAAAGGAGTTCTCTTAAATTCAATGACTTTGACAGTCTCCAAGCTCTAAATATACGATTAAAAAACTTTTTAGTATAGTTTTTAGTATAGGCTAAACTAAAAAGCAATCTTTTCAAGCCTTATAAGGTATGAATGTTACTTTAATAAAAAATCGTACTAGAGCTGCAAAGTACGTATATATTTATTTTCTCGCCCGTTGTTACCACAAAATTACTGATATCTGTAATAAAATATAACTTTCCAGTAAAAGTAAGACAATTAGTTTTACTTTTACTTTACTTTTTTAAATCACAGAACCGTTACGTTCTAAATGTACTAAACAAATCATACAGATATACAACATAATACTCGACGGAAAAATAGAAATATGGTTTCTCATGTTTTTATTGAAACTTTGGAAAATTACAAAGGAAGAAAGTAAAGTATTGTAACCGCCTTTTAAAAATATGATTATTAATAAGAATAATTTTAAAGTTTAAGTACGAAACAGCAGCAATTTATAAAACCTAGGAAATGCTTTTTAAAGTAATATGAATAGAAATTGAATAAAACCGTAAGAGCTTTGTTGTAGAATTGCAATTGATTCGCAGACTAATACTTTCACTTATAATTATGGTATGGAACAATAAAACATGAGGAATACTTACAACGATAGAAAGTAAATCCGAAATAGCAAGCCGGTGGAATTGTACGTTAGATCACGAGTGGCCGGTCACTGCACAGTTACAGTCAAGTGTTAATATACTAATCAATTAAACAGGTGAACACTAGAATAAACACACAGTCACATATAACAGGCACTACTAAACAGATATAGTATTAATCGCACAGTTATTTGAACGTTAAATTCAAACGGAACGATGCTGATATGACCGAGTTGAAATCCTAGAGGGCGATGCGCGTGCGCACTCCGCGACAAGCCGACTCGCTCTGCCACTCACTCACTATCTAGTGTATGAAGTGAGTCGACGCACAACTAAACCGCTTGATAATGGAACCGTTTTATAACGACACTACATTAAACAACGTTATTTTTTTAATAATTTTCAATTCGCAATCATTAGGCTTTAAATTAGACCCCAAAAATTATATTAAAAACGGACTTACTGAGAGCATTATTAATCAGTCAACGGTCTGAGAAGCGATGTGTGAAAGGAAAAATTTTTTAAAACGTATAAAAGAAAGGATGAATGAAAAAAGAATGATGAAATATAGGAAAATAAGAATCAGATTAAAAAGTATGCAAAGACAGAAAAAGAAAGTTAAAATCCCTGTCCCTCTATAAGTGTGAACGAAAGCAAAAAAATTACGAAATAGTGAGATACAGTAGGAGGCAGAGCATTGAGAAAAACATATTCAAATTAATTATTTTTTTTATTCGACAAGGAGCAAGACGTTTACCTGATGGTAAGTGATACGGTTGCCCATAATAACTTGATACTAGTAATAATGTTATACACAGTTCTACATAGTGGTCGTAACTTTAAAACATAAGGTGTTAAATCTCGTTTCTCCAGTAATTTCACTAGTTTATAACACCCTACAAACTACAACACAGTAATGTTTGCACATTACTATTTGGCTGTAGAAACAAGAGCTGCGGTGGTCTATGGTATCTAGACGGTCTCCGGCGACAGGAATCTACCATCAATCCTCATTTTTTACCTTAAACCTAAGCTTTCAACTCAAATAATTAGTACATAACCTTCGGTTTTTAAATAGTTTAAGTATGTATTAATAATTTACCATAAAAATATATACAAAATTTCAAAATGCGGATTACTATTTCATATTTTATCTACGTTTATACAGAAATTCTAATCTTAGCAAAAGTTTAGCTAGTAGAGAACATCTACAGGCATAAAGTCTGACTCTGAGTCTTTTATATGACTATTAGTTCTATGTAATCCGATTTGAAAATAATATTTACAACTACATCGCTGTAACCAAACATTTGCTGTACAATACATAACAAAACGAAACAACGTCTCGTAATTCAATACACGAACCGTTAACTTTACACAACAGTGATAACGTAGTAACATTTAATGTGTTACATCCAACCGATAGAGTATAAAGCCACATATGTTTTATTCCAATGAGATCAATAACCAGATGTAACCAAATAATTATGAGAAACTACAAATAAAATAATGAAAGATTTCAGTAATTAAATGTTTCATATACATGAACTAATGAAAATTCCGTCTAGTTAAATAATTTTCATTGAAAAACCATGAAATTCATACTGCTTAAACTGCGTCATGGTTAAGCCCTTAAAACAAGAAAAAGTTACTTGAAGTTCTAACTAACGCATCACTGATTGATGTAAATATATATAACCTTGCGACTTATGTATCTCAATGCCAAATTAATATATCCTTCCGCATTTTGATGACCAATTTTTTCGTCTCATTGGCAACGCCTCTCACCTTCTTGTACCCAAGAATACTTCGGTTTTATTGGCAAACTGAAACTTTAAAATTTGGGCGCAAAGCTATTCAACGGAGAAAGTGCTGTCGTATATCAGATATTTAAACATAATAAAACAAACATTCTTGCAAGTGCAATGAAATTATAATGCCAGTTAGAATTCCTTATGCCGTGTATAAAAGCAGCCGAGCGGCTTTGACCACAACCGCAGTAATGTATATTTATTTTGTAGACCTTAACATATTTGCTCTTTCAAGAACAAAAATATTTTATTTAAGACTTGCAGTAACTAAAACTCTAACACTTTACAGTGGCCGTATCACCGAATAAGCTTGAAAATGATGGAGAATATGAAGCACTAATCATAAATACACTATCACCGTTGAGATAGATAGTAAATTCCTCTTCTTTTCACCGTGGGTTCTAAGACCATTTGAATACTAAGCTACTACCTCACGACTGTAAACTAACGCTGTACGTTCACCTAACAATTAGTGATACATAGCGCTTGTTAGGATGATATACACAGAACCATATTGCGCTCCTTGCCTTGAGACATAAGCTCTTAAGTCTCGATAGTAATCTCACTAACAATTCCCTTCAAACCGTAAGAGTAACGTTTGCACAGTACTATTTGAGAGCTGCAACAGGAACTGCGATGGTACCTATCATGGATATATCCGGCAGTTGAAACCTATCACATATAATCTGTCTAATTGTATCCGATATTACCAAATTAAAAAGAGAAACACAGACAGAAAATATCTATTTATCAGTAAGAAACAAATGCAGGAAAAATCTCTTATTTTTCTGTTGCAAATAATATTAGTTTTATTTATTTAAATAAGTATTGCTATGACTTCGAAGCTGTGTGCACAATGTTAAACAAAAGCGTGTTTTAACTAAAAGTTTAAAATATAAACTGCTGTACGTAAAGACGAGTTATCTTAACTGCCATCGTTTACTCTAACTTTAACCAGCCGCCAGCGGGAGTCCGCTTTATTTATATAAGGACTAACTTCCCACTGAGGCTTCGTGCACATTATAATATTTTTTGTTTGTAACCACCAACCACTTCGAATTTAAAAAAACAAAAAAATACCTCGCCATTTTTATATAACCTTTAAAGGAACAGGAATTTCACGTAGTATCTTTGATGCCAGAGAAAGTTTAAATACCACCGCAGCTGATATTCATCGTCATCAGCCGATAGAAGTCCAATGCTGGACGTAAACCTCCCCCAATAATGGAGGAATTTGGGCCATCTCCCACCATGCTGGCCCAATGCAAGTTGGTAGAGAGCCAGCGCCTCGTTTAATTACCAGAGTGTACCATGAGCAAGTAAGGTTGGTTTAAGTCGCGTGAGTTGTTATGTGGGACCGCTTACACCTCAATTCCTACCACTAAATAGTAACGTATAAACGTTACTGTGTTTCGGTTTGTAAGGAATTGTAGTTAGTAAAGTTACTAAAGTAACGAGACTTTATATCTCATGTCATAAAGCAACAAGCGCGATACGATACTGTGCATATCATGGCATCACTGAATTCTCAACTTAATTGCAAAGATAATTTTTAAAGTCCACAGAGAACGAACCGCAGCAATTATAAGGTTAACTACACACTGCACTGTTCCAACAACATTACTCTTCTTGCATTATTAATAATTTATATTTCAATCCATACCCTAATGCAAAAGATTAGCAATAATTTTGTTGGCCGCGAAACAAAACTAATCAAAATGTAAGTATGTACTGTATTTAAGAGATGTGAATATTTGAGTTACATTTTAAGGGACTTTAAGTCATCGCCGATTATTCTTTGATGACTCCTTTAAATATTCTCTAAAATTGCAGACTAGTGATAAACTTAACTGCCGCTTTATTAACCCGTAATAAATTTACGTTATTAACGTTACTACATTATACAGATAAATGGTAATAATGTCTTTACTAATATTTCTAATGATTTATTAGCTTTTCGCTTTTTCGCAATAATGGAATGGCGAAGTCGAACTTACGTTCGCTGGCAACACTTTATCCCATAAACAATACTATAAACAACATTCTTTTAAACCTATATGATTGGGGTTGCAGTGTAGCAGTAACTTTATTTAAAATCGGATTCAAGTTTCCTACAAAATTGCCCCCATACCCCGTAGTACGGCCGCCTAAGGCAGTTCACACGCTCGGGTCTCGTTTCGTGTTTTGGATTCTTGGTTATTAGCGTGTTTTTTTTTGTTTTGAGATGCCTTCTTGCAGTAACCCGATACTTCCTTCAGTCTTATTTTACCAGCATAATATTACTCATGGCGAGTAAAAAAGCGATACAGTGATTTTTGAGATTATTTAGTTTTTTATGTAACAGCACTTTTTGAAATATAATTTTATGATTTGATCAAACTACTAGACATAACGAAATTATTGCAAAGTCAAAAACTTGATTTATTTTTTTGTAGAAATGTTATTTTTTTATGTAACCCTATTAAGAGACATCCACCTAATAGGAAACCATTGGTCTATTTATAAAAGTAAAGTGCTAGTTATGATCTTTACACAGTATTACTAAACTCAGTTTCTTGCGATATTAGATGTTGATTCCCATTACAGTTAGTAATTTCACTAATCACATTAACTTAAAATCAGATAATTATTATTTAGAGAAAAAAAATGCCGTTACAGTGGTACTTGTCTAATATTCCCAGCAAAACATACCTACAGCAAATAAAATTATTATAATTAACTTCACATTTTATTCATCTGTAAAAGCTACACAATTCTCTTTAAATTAAAACATGGTAAATGTACACGAAAAATCAACAAGGATTCGAATCTTAGACACGTTTAGTGGAATATTTAATATGCAAACAATTCACAGCAACGACACAAGGATATGCATCAATTCACAGAAATCGTGAAGTACCCCGTCATTCACCGGAAACAGTAAAACCTGATTTGAGATATAAACACCTGATATGATTATTCTCTAAATTACAACACTTGAATATCAAAACCTGATAGTGATGATAGGTCAGTTAGTAAGTTTGGTGGAACAACGCGTTATACGGCCCGAAGAGATGCCAATTCGATCTCTACTCAACTTGTGTATCTAGTAAAATAAAAAAGCTCGAGATACAGCTACAGTGATATTTAAATATGACTAGAAAATCTATTAGCTAGCTATTTAAAGTTATAGCCATTTATTAAATCATAAAAAACTAGTGCTTACCTGTTCATTCTGAGATGCAGCCGTCCGCGCCGCCTCTCGCCTCAGCTGTATAATAACACGCTCTTTCGATTTGATTTCCTCCAGCTGAGAACAATACATACATAGAATTTAATGAAAACAATCACTTGTTGTCGTAAAGAAAAACATAGAAAATTCTCATAGGTACAGATAAAAATATTCGTGTTAACATCAGAGATTATATATTAAAATTTATTAATAAAGTCTTTCCCAGAACTATGATTCAACTATAACTAATTGCAAGGCATCAAGGTTACGTCCTGTTTGACATTTTCGCTAGATATAAAAATCACGATTTCCTCTCGTATTTATACGAGGAATCGACCTATATTTTTATATCATGTTAAATAACAGTGTGGCGCTAGTTAGGATGATAAACGCCATACACACCATATTGCGCAAATCTTGTTAATCCTATGATTTCACCAGCTACGACGCTTTTTTAAACCAAAACATTGTATTAATATATTTCTGTTTGACGGCAGAAGTAAAGTCTGCTCCATCTAGTTAAATGGTCTCCACGAAAAGACACGTCACCGATAAATTTCGCATATCTTAACGAAAGTATAGGAAAGATACCGGCAATAAAAAAACTAGCAGAATTGCTAATAAAAATTGAAAGGCGCTCATCATGTTTTCAAATAATGTATATTCAAGATGCCACTTTTTAGCCATCTTTATTTCAAAAAATCCTTTACACCAGTTTCCTCAAAAAGATGATTTTCCCCACATTTAGCACAAGGTTTTAAGAAGGCAGTATGATGGCAATTGCTTCATTTATTGCTTACTTGTGTATATTTACTTACATTTGTAGAGACGTCTTGATAACCAGTTCTTTTCTACTTTATGTCAGGTATTCCGAAATTTTTGTGTTCAATATATAATTTTTCAACAGAATGAAATGGTGATAATAATAATCATTTTATTATAGAAAAGATTACACAGGATGCTGTTAAAACAAATAAAAATAATTAGCTGGTATCACATTTATCGGCTTTTACTATTAGTACATAAAAATTATAAAAACAAACAAGTATTTCATAAGCAAACAAGGTCTCCGGCTATAGTCCGAGGAATAAAAGAGTATATCTAAATAAAAAAAATAATAATAATAATCATTTGTCTTGTTACAAATTTTAAACAATTTTTACCATTTGCTAACAAGTTCCATGAAATGGAATTATCTAATAAAAAAGTGTGTGTAGTGTTCAACTGAGGCTGAACTGTTTATTACATTGAAATTTTTACATACCAATTTATGGCACTGTGCGCGCGCATCCCTTCTTGCAGCCTGCTCCAGTGCTGCATGTTTTGCGCACTGAGCTCGTAGTTCAGCTGCGCGTGCGCACTCCGCCGCCTGCGCCACCTAACGGCAATCACAATTACATTCGATTTTAATTACACCCTCTAATAAGAGGCATATGCTGACTGCTGGAACATAACACTATTCCAGCTGTCAGTATGTGAAAGCCGAATAGCTTTGGGTAATAGCTTTAAATGTTATTAAAGAAAAGGAATTTGATGCACATAGTAAATATCTTTATGAATAAATACCTAAACGCATAAAATTTTACTATTTTTTAATTTATTTGGTGCTAGTCCGATTGATATTTATTCATTAAATTTCTTTTATACTATATATTATGTCAAGCACAAAATAATACAAACTGCTGAAAATCTTAAAAAATCGTCTATGGTGAATTAAGTAATTTGTGTTTTTTTTTCATAACTCCGACACTAGACTATGTAAACAAAATCAGTGTCGATGTAGACACAATTAAAACGGAACCAATATTATCTTTGCGTCAATAATTGACATGGCTTTATTAAAGCCTTCACTCGTTAATGAAGCGCTTCACATAAAGCGGGCGAAAATGACCTTCCGCTTCACAGTCCGATATTAGTTATCCTCACAGACAACCCTTTGCGATGTTAATATCAACGGTTTTAATCATTACATTACTTCATACTTCAACTTCTGTTGATCCAGAATGCGCTCTTTACAAGGAAGTTTTCACATACCACAACCAAACATACTTCAAAGCCGAATACGCATTCGAGGTAGTCGAAAAGATCTTCAACGCTTTCAAACAATGGTTCTTCACGATAACCTTCTGCGATTTCACGTACTTCGAGAACAGAATCCTCAAGTATACGGAGAATTACGGATACGGATATCCAGTTATGCTTCTGAACGGCTGCCCCGCTGCGAATAATACTAAAGTCAAGCCGAGGATCAACAGACATGGAGCAACGGCTTACTTGGTAACGTCGAATGAGCTGTCGTTAGACGGTAGCGAATTTGTAATAGAAGCTCTCATGAGGACCGGTGTTTTTAAACCGAGGAGCGCCGTAATATTCGTCATCAACACACCAGTCGATATAGACAGTTATTTCTTTTACACCATGAAACTTCATTTCCTTCTCCTCTTAAGTCGGAGCATTACTAACTCTGTTATAGTGTTGTATTCTGACCAATTAAGGATGTACACTTATAATCCATTTAATAACGAAATAAAGGACATAACCGATGTAGAAGATGTCAGTCGCTTGCTTGCTCAACAATACAACGATCTATTTGGTAGGAAGTTACGTTTAAGTGTTTACAGAAAAATCTACGTAACAGATGACAGTGGACCGGTTTATTGTAACTCTAGACTTGCAAACACGATAATGCGAATTTTAAACGCCACTTGCAAACCGTTAACACCACGTGACGGCAATACCGTAGGTGACTTACTATCAAACGGAACAGCAACCGGAGTTACTGCAGATTTAATAGACGGTTACACAGATTTAGAACTAAGTTCGCGAATACTTAAGAACTCTTATTATGGATATATAGACACAACATATCCATTAGACCAAGATGAGTTGTGCTTCTTAATCAAGAAATCTCTGAAGCAATCAACTTTTACGACGACTCTGAAACTTGTATCTGTTGATATGTTATTACTTTGCATTTTCAACGTAATTTTCTTTATTACTGTAGCTCTAATTGTACGAGTAGTAGAAATGCGTGTCTGGAATTTATGTGACAGACGTAATACTTCATCGACAGTTGTAGATTTGATCAAATGTTTTATAAGACAGACGGTGGATATGAAATTTACGGGGCCGATATTCCGTATTGTCGTTTTCCTGATAATGATCTATTCATTGGTAGTCGACTGCGCTATTGATGTAAGTAACACTGTATACTTTTTCTTTGATAATGTATAGTGCTAGTCATTTGTCGGACTTTTACTCCTTAAAGAATACAGAGCTAATAATTTAACTTCAGCTCAATTAAACGTTATAATAACTATTAAATAGTTCCTCCTTTCACCGCAATGTTAATATCTACCGACAAATAGTAAAGTATAGACAATATCGTCTTTCAGAATAGATATTGTAATTCATCATCATCAGCCGATATACACCCACTGCTGAACATAGACGTCTTCCAAATTAATAATTGTAATTACTAAGAAATACTTATCTTCTTAAATCTCATATAAAGATAAACAAAGTGGTGGAGTAAAGATACAAACTATTAACATTGTTATTGTAGCATAAACGTCACTTTCCGTCAAAGGGAATGATTGATTCTGTTGTGGTCTTCATGTTAAGGTTTAATAAAACATTTATTTTTCTTAATTCTTAACTTCAATATAAAGTAGATATTTATATAGTTTATTTATTTAGATTGTCGTTATTACAGGGTATCATAACGTCAGCAATAGCCTATCCTAGATACAAACCGGATATAAACACACTATCAGAACTTGTTGAGACAAATTTGACATTCGCTGTACACAACCGTCACCTAAGAATTTACAACAGAAGCCTCAGCGCTGACTACAACAATATCATATCTAAAAGAACCGAAGTGTTCAACGATGCCAAAATCAAAGAAGCTATAGTTAAAAGACAGTTTCAATACGCCATTTTGTTGAGAAAGACGGATGCTCAATACATAAGCAGACAGCAGTCTAACATGGTCGACGGAAGGCCTTTGTTTCACACGGTTGAAGAGTGTCCGGTGCCGTGTTCTATAGTGTACGGACTTAGATATGGCAGTCCGTACCTACCGAAACTGAACAAAATCCTTCATCACCTGAATCAAGGCGGTATACTGCAGTACTGGACGAGATCGGAGGACTTCACTCTGTACCAGAGCAAAGCAAAATCTCTCTACTCCGATGACAACAAAGAGAGGAAACCTCTAAGCGAAGAGAATGTAAGGGAAATATTCGTAGTTCTGTTTATCGGTGTTTTAGTCAGTTTTGTAGCGTTTGGTTGTGAGTTGTTACTATATTACTTTAGTCATAAATACAATCTCCCAATGCAATAGAGATAATTAAAAAAAAGCTGTTATATCACATAGTTTTGTGTAATTTAAACGCTTGTAGTGATGTTTTAACAAAGTACATATTTGTTCCTATAATAAAAATTACAAATATGGAATGTTATTACCAAATGCATGTAAAAATATAAAAGATAATTAGACAAGAATTTCGAAGATAAATTATTAAACGAATTAGAAGTAAATATAAAGGAAAAGAAAGACGAAAAAAAAGGTAAACTGTAGTAGCTAAAAGAAACAATAACCAAGGTCATCCCTAAGTGGCAGAGTACTAAGCAAACTAATGGCATTGCCTCGCTGAATGGTGAGGCTTATACTTTGTGCAATATAGACCAAAAGGTATTACATATATTAAAAAATAATAAAGTATTTAAGTTCATTTAAAGTATGTTCTATGATTTGTATAAATATATATTACTGGAAATGTATGTAATCCGTCATTATATACAAATCCTAGGAAATCTGTACAATTCGGATACTATTTAGGAAATGTATAAAATATTGTTTAAAAAACTATTTAATGCATAGATATTTAAGGAAATGTATAAATTTCCTTGTATATAATTCCAATATCGTATTAGGAAATGTATAAAGTAAATGCATTGTTAATAATATTTTTTTATTATAACACTTATTGAGACAATCGGGTAACAGTCATACCGTAAAATAATAATAATATGTTCATATTATCTTACTAATTAAAACTTCTAAAATCAACTATCTATTACCTTTTAACGTATCACAAAATCAACTTATATTTATTCTTATAAAATCAATTGATTTTAGGAATTACATACATTTCCTAGGGATTGTATACAATGACGGATTACATATATTTCCGTTAACATATATACCGGTAATGTGTGCAAGATAGAAGCTGCTGTATGTAGTTAGATAGTCTTCAGAAACACAGACTTACCAGCGAAACAGATTGATGAATTTCGATTATCATTTATAATATGCATTCCTGTAAGTCACTGGCACATGTGAACAACTTATAAATAACTGTCCAGATATAAAAAGTATTTATAAAAAAAAGTTATGCACTTGTTATAGATTTTATTATTAAGGACACAAGTATTAACCATAATAACATTTTATACCAAATTTTGTAGTAATTAACTAAAAAAATTCAATTAGTAGTCTACATAATCACAAGTCATTTACTATTATAGCATAAGTAAAACGAAAAAGAGAAGACAGAAAAGGAATAATAAGAATTTACTTTAGTTCTTTTTAGGGATTGTTAGTGATTTCAAAATATATATCTAGATATCAAAAGGAATAAAATATTTTTTTTACTAACAAACTGTCACAGATTATAAACTACTCATCGTTCATTAAATTTATGAACATAACTATAATTTTGCAATAAAGAAATCTTACTTGTAATAAATCGGAAACTGCCTCCTGATTTTTATTAATTAACTTTCGTTATGTCAAAATTAAAATTTTTGTCCAATCTATTAAATAAACGTTTTTAATCATAAGGCTTATGTTACTATTTCAAGCTTTCAAGTTATTTATTTAAATATTAAGCTTACCTTAAGTTTCTCTTGAAGGCCCCTGTTCGCTGATTTCAAAAACTGAATCTCTGTCGCTAAGCGTTTCAATTCTGTAATTTTATTGCTACCTAACTGACACTCTTCCACCTTCTCTGGCTTTGATATTGCTCGTAATTGTTTCTCTAGGAACTCCTCTTTCTTTTTGTATTCAGTCTTCAAATTTCTCAAGGTGCTCTCGTGTCGGGCCTTCATCGCTCGAACTTCGCCCCGCTCGACGTCGAGTGCCTTCTTCAGATTTGTGTTGTCAAGCCTTAACCGCTCGACGAGGGCTTTCAGTCTGTTGAGAAACGCATCGTCGACGGTCCGCTTGTGCTCTTCTGGTGCGACGGGAGCCTGGCTGGAGGTCGATGTGTCGGTGGACGCCATCCTGACGTCACCGACTCGTATTTTTCGGGAAGTCCCGAGCGTCCGCGGTCTTTCGCCTCGTACTCTTGTACGGATCGCTTTGTGCCGTTTTTTGTTCGAAGTGCTTTCGTTTAAGGAATCTGAAATTTAAAAATGTCAATTTTTAACAGTTTGCCTTTACGACTTTTTATTACAGAATAATAGTGTATTTATGTTTTCTTTTTCGACGAGGCGATGAGACGAACAAGACGTTCACTTGACGGCCACTGGTTAAAATGGTATACACAGCACCACATTGCGCTCGTCGCATAAGGTGTTAAGTCTCGTTAGCCCAGTAATATCACTAGCAGCAGCCTTCAATCCAAAACACAGTGAAATTTGCACATTACTTGCCGGTAGAAATAGGGGCTGCGATGGTAACTATCTAGGCGGTGTCCAGCAAAAAGGACCTACTATGCTATAGATGATTGATTAATAATGCTAAACCTACATGTACATATTTGACTCACAAGGGGTTACTACGCCCACCAATTTGCTTTCATAATTGCCTATTAAATATCATGTCAGTATATATCGTATTTATAACAAACACTCATTAATTAAGTACATACAAAATACAGTTGTTCACATTCAATTTATCTATAATAAATTAATGATATCTGAACTACTGTATTCTTACAATGAAAATACAAATTATGTAACTATTGATAATTTTTCAGCATTATTTAATCTTTTACCGCATGAAGATTAAGATTTATACTCCCAAAGAAAGTAAAAAAAAAACTGATATTTTTCGCAGTATACAGACAAAGTAAATTTTATCAAGTAGTATTAAGACCGTTCATCAATCATTTTCAATATCCATCACATTTTAAGCATCAAGGTTTAGAAGAGTAACTAATGAAAAAACTGCGGTATACTTATTGAAATTATTTATTCTTGAAGAATTAAAGTTACTATATATTAGGACTTTGACGGTTATACTTTTTGTTTTATAAGTTTATTAGATACACCAATAAAAAAGTAGAGTATAAACGTAATTCATACTAAAAATATCTTTTCTTTGATTGACCCCTGGGGTAAACATTTCCAAAAACCCACTAAAATCGGGTTACTTTATAAAAAATTATACATCGCATTAAATATAATGACCTCCTTCGAGTTGTCAGTTAAAAAGATTACTTCCACAGCAAGAACAAAAGGAAAGTGTTGTTTCTAATCAATTCACGATCAAAATAATTTTTTAACTGCCCGTTGACAATGTATTTATGTGGCTTAGTATATTATTAGTTCGGGCAAGTCCATGCTATAAATATCAGTATGCATACGGTTCTATGTACTATAAAATAACTAAAACATCTCATAAATTAAAGGAATCAAACATATTGCTGCTGAACAAAGGCCTACCATGGTTCAATTATTTAAAAAAACATTGTAGGAGTGGTTGTAACAAACAGACTTAACCCATAGACATCCTCTATCATTTCTTTCCTAATTCAGTAACTTTTTACGAATTTCTTAAAGTAAAGTTTGAGATTTTCTAATCCATATTCTACAAGAGGAAAAAATAGCGTCTATTGAAAACATATCTTTTGTATTAGCTGTTTTTATACAGCAAACTGAAGGGATGGTACGCCTAATTATAATAATGATGCGACGATTGTTAATACTAACTAAGATGGTCCAACGATTCCCACAACCAGAAGTACAGAGGTTAAATAATGAAATACTAAAATACTGTACAATAACAGCTAGTAAGGTCTGCAAGAAAAATAAGTAAATTGTATACAGAACAAGTGTAAGTAAACAATATACAAATTGTAAATAACTTTAAACAAAAGGAAAGACTGTATTAGGGAAGGCCTGTGTCCATCAGTGGACGTCTGTCGGCTGATGAAGATATATTAACAGGGACCCTAATTTACGGCATCAGAGTTTAGCTCGCGGAGTCCGGATCCACGAGCTCTGGAACCGATGAAGTTCTAGACTGCATAATAGTGGCCAAAGGCGTTAACTTCATTCAAACACAAAAAAACGGTATCAGGGAATTACTAAACCCAAAATAACTAATAAAAAATTAAAAGATCAGTTTCAAAAACATTGTCAAAACGTAGAAAAAAGTCATAAACAAAAATAAATAAAGTACAACCAATAGGTTAACATCTTATATACTTAGTTTATAACCTAAGCCTAGTGTACAAATGAAAAGAATCTGTAAATGTAGTAAATATAAACCAATGCTTGACAAAACTGTAAATAAATATGAAGATCAAAACAAATATGTATTATGAGTACTAATAAGATAATAATGAAGGAAATTTTGCATCTAAACACACATTAAACAAAAAAGAAGAATAAGAAACAACAATTGAACTATGAGTGCCTTGAGTTATCTGTGATTAGAGAAAAAGTATAATAATTAAAAAAAACTAGACTGAAACACATTTTGAATTATTCATCACTTCACAAAAACCGTATGAAACATTCGGAAGTAGTTTTGAAAGTGTTAACAAGCCGGCCGCTTGCAGTGCGTTACAGAAATAACCCGCACGCGTTAGTTTCAGATCATTTCGAATGAAACGAATCACGTCCGCGTTGTATCACTACAAATAGCGTCAATTTTTTTTTTAGGTTATATTTCAAATCATATAAAAATATATTATTTGTAACTGGTGTAAGAAGACCCATACAACTCATAGGAACTAAGCCAACCTCACATGCTCGTGGTGCTGCTAATCAACAAACGAGGCCATGGCTCCCCACCAACCCGAATTAAGCCAGTATTGTGAGAGATAGCCCAAATCCCCTCACTATTATCACCGCCTGTCCCTTATTTGGACAAAAGAGAGCCGAGGGAAAGTCGAGCGAGAGGTCGGGCTCGGAAGAAAGGTAATTGTTGGTAGCATCGCGTCTCTGATGAGTGACGACGAAAGTCGCCGTATTTTTCTACACTTTGGTAAAAAAAGCAGTAAGCAAAATTAATCAATCAAACAAAACAAGTCCTTAATAGACGTTTTTAAAATTGTAATTAAAATTATATGTAAAAAATGAAAAATGGAAATAAGATTAACGACAGACAGACAGAAGATATGAAATGTAATTCATTAGGAGATAAGAAGGGAAATGTACACCGTACTTTTGGTCTGAGAGGCGATGCCTGAATTAACATAAAAGCAATATTGTAAAAGAATGGAAGATGGAAAACATGCGAAATGAAAGAGGAATTTAGGGAAAGGAAAGAGAAAAAGAAACAAAAATAAAAGCACAACAGGACCCTTATACAAAATACGAAGGGGAACGCGAAAAAAAAACCTGTGTCCAGCAGAAATCTATCAGCTGATTATGATGATATGTAACCGCTGCTTGCATATAGTAAAAGATAATAAACGAACTATTCTCACGAATTATATGATGTCCCTTTTTTTAATTGACGAGGCCACAAGATGAGTATGGTGTTCACCTGATGATAAGTGATACACCTAACCATAACAACGTGATGCTGGTTAAGACCGTATACGACGTAAAGTGTTGAGTATTGTTACTATATTAATTTCACTAACATACAGCGCGGTTCAAACTGCAACACTATTTCGTAGTTGAAATAGAAGCTGCGGTAGTATCTACCTAGATGGTATACTTCAAAAAAGACCTACCACCAGTAAAATACTGATACTAATACCACGTCATCATGAATAATGTGATACTTCATTAGCTTAGCAATTAAGCTCTACAGTTAATAAAACGTTATCTACTGTGAATTTCAATATTGCAAAACGGTAAACATGCAACATATTCCCCGTTCCTCCAACACAAAAGCTTGCCAAATGTAGACCTTTATGTTTCTTATCTACAATAAGCCTAATGAACCAAATTCGAAAACAACACGGTATGTTTTTAGATAAATAGATAGATACTTTATGACATCTATATAACCTAATTTTCTTTTAAACAGTCGCTGTCTTTTAAGTTATTCCTAGTGATAACTAAAATGTGAACAAAGAAAAGATATCTGTCCCCTTCCTTTGTCTTTTGATAATATACAATTTAGAACCTTAATTTTATAGTTGGCTGATGCAAAAACAAAATGTACATACATACATATCTAATAACATCTGTATAATAATTCATTAATGTAGTAGAGAGCCCGTATTAAGTTCAGCTTCATAAGGAAGCGCACTGGCAAAGGACGCTCCCAATTGTTCCCATTAAGTGAGACCAGCGTCCCACGCACCCAGGGTTGCTACCTCACACCACAAGCTACAATAACCTAATGATTTGTACGACTCCCGAAGGTCACGAGCTCAAACCTATTTGATGATAGAAACTGTCAATTAGCACAAACGGGTTTAGTCACTTAACGGTTTGACATGACAGCCAGAGTATTCTCGACGAGCAAGCTTCTCCGTCCGCGGCCTCATTATCACTTAATAACACTTATAATTAATTATAGATATACCTAATATACTGAAGAAGGAAAATAAGATAAATAAATTAAATTTTAATAACCAAAGAAAGTAAAAATACATATTATAAAAATATATATAAATTACTAAAAACATTTCAGAGTCCGAAAACTTCAGTCGAGAGCAGGAATAAAGTCAATAAACTTTGCGGCGCCTTTAAGCAATTCTCAATACCTATATCCTAACATATAACACTGCATTTAAGACATAATTGTTTAAGGTCTGAAATATGAACATAGCAGTTATCAGCCCTAAATCTTTCTGATCATTACAAGGACCCAATTCGCAGCGATGCTATTTGAAACGCCTGAACGATATGATACAATCCCAACAATTGGAAAATGACGAGCCCAATACGATTGTATTGTGATACATGAGAAAAAGCGATACGATGGTACTACATCGTATTATTTTAACTTCATTTTAAGAGATGTAGCTTTAACGAAATAGTATCTTATCAAATACAAAATATAAACTGGATAGATCTGTAATATATACCATCTACATATATTGTAGATTTATCTGTTATTACATTGTTACTTTTCTTGTTAGCTACTTATTTGTTTATTCATTATCTCTCCTGTCCTACTGATATGCCTGGAAGTAATCGCTTATAAGGCAACCCTTGCCCACATTTAGAAGTTTGGTTAAGGTTTTTCACTGTACCATGATGTAAGCAATAAAGATTTCTATGTATCTATCTATCGATCTATTTTCATGTTTTATAGAAATACTTCTTAGAATAAGATATTTATATCGTTCTCTATATTACAAATGACTTAACTCTCTCTTTGTAAGAGGCCTAAAGTCTCAGTTGTGGTATTATTTAGAACATTATATTATACATAATTAATTTAAGCGATACTGTGAGAATGAATCACTATAAATAAATTTATATCACCATGTTGATTTGATTTATCATCATCATCAGCTTATTTACTGTTGATGCATTGACAAAATCATATTTACAATCATAAATATTCCGAACATAATGATAGTTTCCTTTGTCCCCTTTTAAGACTTCCGACCACCATTCATCCAACCCTCACCCTTAACTATTGTGACTCATTTCAGTTTTACAACTATACGAAAGTTAAAAATAAAATTGTTTTATAACTAAAAAATACATTAAAAACTGATTTTTTGTTTATTAAAATAATAATCTACAAGTATTTCCGATGATAATAATGATCAGAAAATATAGTGCTGGTAAACTTAATGACGAAAAACTTTTTGACTCATCTTAAATTTGGTTGGTGATATATAAAGAATTGGTGACAGTCAAAAATACAGTTCAAAGCTGAATAAAATATCATGAGGAACGATTTTCCTTATAATTTTAGCATTAAATATTCGCTAAACATCCGGAAACAATGCTGGTTGTTCTAGGACTTTGTGACATAAATAGCTGTCTTAATACCTACTACTGGGACTCGAGATCTTCTCTCGCAAGGAGAGAGATCGTTGCAAATAAATCTTAGCAATCTTTGCAAAAAAAAATTACTTTTATATCCGTTAAATGAGGTCAGACCCTAACCAGCCATTTTGAACTCTCCAAAAATATCCGTGACACTCCCGATGATTGTAACTGCTGATTCACACATACTCCTCGAGCAGCACACATACGAAACTCTTAATTTAACCCGCTGCATGCGACTGTGTCGAAATGTAATCATATTTATATGATCACCACTTGAATTTAGTCTACGTATGTAGTGTATCTAACATACAAATAACACCAATAATTTCATACGTTTAATATACAAATTGAACTCTTGCGACTGTGACGTAAAACGATTGCTAACAACATGCATTTCGCAAAGAGAGAACTACTTTCCTTAACTTTATCTTTTTATTCTGTATAAACTAATAGTGTAATACTTAACACTGGTCTGTGGTTCAAACAAAACAAACAGTGTATACACAGTGTACACTATATACATTAATAATTTACACTGAACCTTTGTATTACAGGGTTAAAATTTTCTTTAATAGCTATCAATATGACAAACACAATTTACTTATCGTAATGACGTTTCACGTAAAAAAAAAAACGATTTCTATATAAAATTCTATTGAATTTACTTACCATAAATGAAATTGAATAAGAGTACACACAAAATTTGATTGTCTTGTTGGTTATGTATACATCGACCCCTGAGGAAGCGCTGTACTAGGCAACGCCATAAAGTAAACAATCCTCCCAAATGTCTGACGAGTTCAATTACCTCTCCCAATATTTATAGTGAATAACAAATGTTAAAGAATCTATATTTGCTTGTTAAACACAACACTTCTACATTGGATCGGTTCCTCATATGTTATCGTAATCAGCATTAGGATTACATCTGGAACAGATGATTTACCTCCACCGGTTATCGTCAAACTTTTTTTACGACCGTGTAAAATTTGCTCAAGAAAAACAGAATATTTCAAATATCAAATGAATACTTTGTTTGTTACTTATACATATGTATATATATAAAATGTATATGAATAAGGATTACATTAGTACCTACTGGTACCAATTTATCGTTTTACAATACATATTTTGAGCTGTTTTTGGGTTTATATATACACCAAACAATATAAAACATATTTCTCTCATACTTAACAAAAAACTAGGTTCGTGATACAAACAAATTTCGGAACCCTACATATTATAGTTTCTTCAATATCATTCTTTATATTAAATATTTTGTTCATAACAATATATTGTGTTTTTAGTATACTTGCATTATTCTTCTGATCATCATGTCATAGATTTCTTTACTCGTATACTCTATTTTTTATTTGAAAGCTGCCAACTTTCGAATATTCTCATCAATATTAATAATTATTCCTATTAATAATTATTAATATAAACAATGTATACGAAGTATTTACATTTCGGGGAAGTTAAATTTGTATACGTCACCACTAATGTCGGATGACCTTCATTCTCTCACCGAAATATAATGGCTGAAAGCCAAACTTATCAGCTTCCATACCCGAATACTGCCGCGATGATGTCAAAAGTTACACCTTTAAATAAAATTGTACATATAATTAGACAAACTGTATTTTCTATTATATTTAACTACATCGGTTAATCCCTTTCCGAGTGACATGGTACCTGGATAATATAATTAGAAGGGAAATAAAAATGTCACTGACATGAATGATGACTATAATGAATGATAAATTGAAGTGAAAATAAATACTGCGACGTTGGTGTAAAACAGTAAAACTTAGAGATGTAAAATATAAAATAAGATAATGTAAAACAGAGACTGAAGTCTGAAAGGTGATGCATAGAAAAAGAAAAGAAATATAAAAAGAATACGGTATGAAACAAAAGATATTATGAAAGATGATAATGACACAATTAAGAACCTGGTCCCACATATCCATAGGAAACGATTTAAAAAAACATGGTTCCTGGTTAACTTCCATTTTCATTATATGCGCACAATGTAAAAGCATCGCTATGTTTCAGTTTTTTATATATGAAAGCGTCTCTCATTACTTCATGCAAAATTTAAGTCAAATGTATACTGATTAAAATAGAGAGATTTCATTCGATAAAAATGGCGTCAGTTTTAACACGCGTTGTATCTTTATTTTTTACTTCCGGCAATATATGGGGTATAACTTTTTAATAGACAATATCTTTGATGTTTTTATTTTTTCCCTCTTTCATCACCGTTAAACAAAATTAGAGCTTCTCTTTTTTACATTACTTGCAACACCTTCGTCAGTATATATTTATAACGAAGCTATAAGAAAAATTATAAAGTATTAATTTCGATTTTGAAAATTATTGGTACTCCATTTGATCATGATTTAGGAAATGTTTATCTCTTTCTATCACTTATTGACACCAAAGATGGATCAGCACGGTTGTCAATGATTAAGTACACTAAAAATCGATGTAGCCTACAGTAGTAAACATAACCTAAAAAAAACAAGAATAACATGTATCAAATTATTTAAGGAGTAACTTTAATGATTATGGCTATATTCTGTGATAAACTACACACTGATTTCTGTACATGAGAATATTGCAATAAGATAGGAATTAAGGTTAAAATATCTATTAACTATCGAAAAAAATCTTCAACGTTTATTGATTAGTCACCATGAGAATGTATATACAAAAAATTGGTTATATATTCCAACGCATTATGCAAAGATAGATATAAAAATAATTAGAGTTATCGCGTGTTCAACAACGTAACGGCTTAATCTACATATGTACCAAGAACAAATGCAAGCCAATACCGTAAGTAATTGCTGAAAACACGCAAATCTTGTGTAAAATTGACAAACATGCCCTAAAAACCTACACTTTACCCACGACATTATTCCCGACAAGAAATGTGTGTAGCTTTTCATATATGGCCTAAAAGAAAGGTGAGGAGTTTTCCCTCGGTAAAAATCCTAAAATATTTCAAAGTTAATTATTAGGCGCATGGTTTAGTAGACAGAAGACACATTACAATTAAATCAACTCCACATATTCAAATTTAACATGGTATTTTATATTAGGTATAAACACAAAAAATCGAAAGAATATCTTTAATACTTTGTGTGTGTATTCTTTAATATGGTTCAACTAAAAGACGTAACTAAAATATGTTACACGGCAAATTGACTTCGAGTTCGCTATAGAAACTGTTTTATGTCGTCCCAATTATACGCACAGTCGCGTTCAAAGAAATTGGTGCTGCGCTAATTTCTTTCAAACCGATATCTCACTGTATCTGTTTTATACCAACAAAATAACAGATTTATCTAATAATACTTTTGTAAAAACAAATGGCTTTTATGTATTATACTTGAAAACAATAGATATATTTACAGTAAAGATGCCCCAAATTTTGAACAATAGATTTAATTTACACAAAAAACAAAAAAAAAATTCTAGAAATTGCATCATAATTTTAAAAATGTTCGCTTTTAGAGATTAACATGAAAGATAAGTCCTAAAACTTAAACTACTTGGGACGAACAAGTTTATTAACCGCTAAGGAATTCCATTGCATCAACATAAGAGGATTCATGTCGACATATTTTAAATTTATAGGACAGAAAACAAGTAACCGTGTAATACCAGATATTTCAAATATTTACTTATACCTATTAAAATGTACAGATATTAAGTTTTCTAACAAATGCAACGTCTTTCTTTCTCCCTTGGATAATATCTTTTTATCAACCACTCACATTAATGTAAACTTCACAGTTCTCTTTATACTCCTCTAATTATAGGCATGACTTAAATTGTCCAAAGAGTTCAGCACAATTATAATAGGATTTAGTTTAGTTAATCTCTAGATCTCATAGAAGAGGATTAAAAGAAAGATTCGCGTTTGGAAGACAGCTATTAACACTCGTTAATTTTTCTCATGAAACATATCAAAAAGACATTGACTTAAGCTTGCTGCAGTACCTAAATAACTGATAACGCGTTTAAGCATAATGCAGAGATGTTTAGCCACGATTCATTATAA
>DWLS01000364.1:0-32046 GCA_018246255.1 Pachliopta kotzebuea | reverse complement strand
TTAATGGAGATGTAATATTTTCCACACCCTTGGTAAATTAACGAACTTAAAACTAACATAGCACAATAAGTTTGATATGAAAAACAACACATAATAAACCTAATTAACATTACCAATATAACAAACACTACAATTACACTGAAGGAGAATATGATATAATAAGTTGCATAGCCCCTGCCTAGTCACATCCGCAATAGCTTCGACAGATCAGATTCGTCATTAACGCGGATCGCAGGCGCGCCCTCCTTAGCGCGTAGATGTATTTTTCCATGAGCTGTCCAACAATAAGCATAATCGTTTGCCTTAGCAAAGTTTCTTGCTGACATAAATAGGTTTCTAGTATTGAGTGTTAGGGACTCTGAAATATATATCGGTTGTCTTGGACCATCGATATGTAAATTGTTCGTGTTCAACTTGTTATTTTTATTTATATTGTTATACTTTTTAATGGCGTTAAGGAATCGATCTCTTACCAATACACTCGTGAAATCAGCAATAATCGGTTTATTTTGAGATTTAGTGTTAACGCGGTATACATCTTTTATAGCCGAGTCATTTATATCTATTTTCAGCTGTTCACCGATCTTCAAAATTAAGGAAAGCAAATCATACTTTGTTTCATAAATTGACGTTTTTCTTGGAATATTTCTTATTTCAAGTGAAGTCGAACATTGGACCCGCTCCAGTTTTTCCAGTTTTTTTTCCAGTGATTGTATGTATGACTTGCTTTCCATTTTTTCCTTTTCTAATTTTTCAATTTTTATTAAAAATTCATCATATTTTTCAGACAGAAAGTCAATGGATTTATTTAATGCCGTATTTTGTTCCTTCAGTACACCTAAAAAAGTAGTTATTCTATCCTCTTGCTCCTTTTGAAAATTTATAAACATATCCTTTAATTCGTTTTTAAAGGAATTAAATTCCTCCGTGTAATCATTAGCCCGTTTTTTTTTTAAACGTGTTGTTACTTTGGACGAGGAGTCCGAATCTTGTGCCGCGGGTAAATATGATTCAGAGTCCCGATCTCCAGAACGATGTGGTGATGTCTTGCGCTGCATATTGTTCACAAAACGCTATACTTATTTACTATAATAATCACTTAGTGATATTGAAGTACACAACGCACAACAACAACACAACGTGACAAACGCGAGCTCTCGCTTAATTGGTCGGCGGTTGAAGTAACCGAGTGAAAGTTCCATCCGTCAAGTTTAACTAGACCTTACTCAGTACAAGTATCTGCTTCTACCCTCTTTTGCGTGTTGAAATCTTAATGCTCCGGAGTATTTGAGAATCAAGTATAGATATTACAACTTACTTGATTTTCTTTCGGTTAAGTTATTTAAAGAAATAAATATATATAGTTTCCTGTACGCACTTTACCACTTTTATATTATTAGTGAAAACTACTTGAATTTAGTAAACAAGCACACTGAACAAAAACGTGTCATTCTTCTACCGACGATCGCAACGAACTGTTGCGATTATTGCGTTTCATATTAATGAAAAAAAAAATAGAAATAGATCCTCACATCAAGGACACAAAAACAATAACAATGAAGTCAATAGCCGATTGTAAGGCGATATAAAACTACAAAGGGGGATAGGTAACTTGAAGATTGACGACTGTTAAATTTCAAAGATTCCAGAGTGAGGATTCGATATTACTATATACATCTACACTATAAAATAGTCACCTATTAAAGGCACCGATGTTTTAGAGGATTGACAGGATACTGATACCTTACATCTCTACAAATTATTTAAACGTTAATAGATAGCTGAGGCAGTGGAGGAATTGCGTGGGTTGAACACATCGTGGTCGCACCACAGATTATGCGACCTTCAGAGACAAGCCGCAAGGTGGCGTCACAGCCGACCATCGATACCTGATACAACAAAACAATACAGGGTAAGACACGAGGCTAATATTTCAGTCCTAATATTCTCACGTTTCGGTGCCATCGATGTAGCCGAAGATCGTATTAAGTGGTGTTCTTTGGGAGAGGCTTATATTCAGCAGTGAACTGCCGTAGGCTGTTGATGATGAATCTCAGATTAAGAATGTTTTTAGAACAAATTATGGTAACTTTTCCTGCTCAGTCATCAGCTAACAGATTTTTAGTAGTTTTAACGATCTCTATCCATTAATATATTCTAAACCAATCTTCTTCCGATGAAGCTTACTAATGAATTAGAAGATTTATCCTTTGAACATAACAATTATTAACAATTTCATCGAAATAAGACTTCGTTAGTTACCGACGCCGTTGTATGAAAACTAGAGCAAAATATTGGTTTTGAATATCTTTTTGTACGGCATTATGGAAAGGCTCATCCAGCATTACGGGGCAACATCAGTCCGAGGATGCACCTCTAGAGCCCTGCACGCGTTCTAAATTTTAAGTTATGAAACAATGACTTCACTTAAAATAGAAAAAATATGTGTAAGTTGTACACAAAGGTTGTTGTATAACTAGTTTTCTACAAAAAATGTTTCTCTACCGTACATCATGCTAAATTAATTTACTTTTTTTTCACATTTCTTTTTTTTACAGAACGTACTTAAAAAAGCGTGCAGCGCGCAATTGACTAAACCCCAGTCAAGTCAAAGCATCAGCGACAACGACGGCATATTTATAAACCTCTCACATTTAGGCGCCTGTAGAGGTATATTATCGTTTTTATACTAATACCTAACATTTCCTTTTAATATAAAGAACTTGCGAATTCAACACAGAAACTGATGCTCTACATTAGCAAACATTGGAAAGTCAATATAATAATTTAATGAGTAGTAGAATTGAAATAATACTTTTTACATTTTAAACCTCGATCATAAATAATGTACTGTATATATTGTAATAAATAGAGAGGATTTTCTTTTTCTATTATGATCATATTATATTTAATGTATGTGTATTGATTTCCTGCAAACGTTTGTGTAGACGAATCGGTGGATAGCGACACATGCTGTGAAACTTCCTGCTTAAGTAACGAAACTCGTACGTGGAGGGCCTCAGCCAACGACGTCAGCCCACAAAAATCTGTTGACCTAGTTCGAGCACCGTCTTGTCCCGGGTAAGTAAAATGAACCCTTGTTATCTACTTTAGGGGCGTTGGAGAACTGGTGCCACTGGTTCATGGTCTAGAAGTGTCTGATTCACAACTATATCGGAAATTGTTACGTTACTAATTTTCGCGTGATTCTTACTAAGGTTTTATTAATATATAAAAAGACTATTTAATTTAAAATAAACAGATGTGTAATCCTATTGTTACGAGTAACTGTTTATTTTTTAAATACGGTAAATATGAAACTACTGATGTTTTAGGTTACCTAGAAATATAACATATTAGTGTTATACTAAAACCATGTTCCATAAACACTTAAAACATCGCAGATTTAGTTAAGTTACTAAAAAAGGAAGGAGAAAGAAAGTTATTATAAATTGTAAAGTTTAGGCTATTAGTTGTAATCTGTCATTTCGTTAATCGTCATTTAATTATACTTTTATCAAGCAACGTTTTATAACTATGAAGGAAAACTTAAGAAATGTTACGAAGACAATTTTAGTAATGAATAGTTTTCAATGTTTTCCAATATCCTTGGCAGGTTTTAGCAATTCCTAATATCGTACACCATGCGCCGATATCTGTCAGTAAAGAGAGAAGAAGCATAAAAATTTTACAGTTTTAATTAAAAGAGAAACTGTAGAGTGTTTACTCAATTCGATCAAAGGAATGTGGTCTTTCCTATTAATTGAGAAGCAGATTACTTGCACACAAATATTATAGTCGTTATGTTCTTGAAAAGCAAGACAATTTAAAGGTTTAAAAAAAAGGTTCCTTTGACTACGAAACATGAATCTATTTGTGTAACAAATATGGCGACTGGTGTGGTATTAATGTATAGGTGGACAGAGATCGGACCGGGAATTATCGATTTGTGCGCGGATCAGGGCGACGAGCGAGGTATAGGCTATAGAATCAGGTCGGGTAGTTACTAGTTAGAAAATTGGATTCATATGTTCTGTCGATTTGGGGCATGGGACAAAGTCAAGCGTGAAACACTCCATCGACATCGAAAAAAATACTATATTTAAATTGTTTGTCTCTAAAAATATATCATTACAGGAAGAACTTATAACTAACCTAATATGCCGAGTCTGGTTATCAAGTCGTTTTCATTTATAGTTTTTTTTTTCAAATATCTCTTATGATTCTAGTAAAAAATTTTCATGGTTAGTAATTATGCAATGCCCAAAACTAAGTTTTTTTTCGTAATGTGAAATGTTATATGCTAAAGAATAAAGAAATGGGTCTAAATAACCTTAGTAATGGCAGATATTTATAAATTTTCCACCGATGCCTATACGCAACCAAAAACTTTCCTCGGTGAACGGAAAATTTTACCTTTTTTATATCGAGGCGGGTGGAATCTTCCAGACTCTTCACCACCCACTGGGGTGTTATACTTGAGAGGAGGAGGTTGGGGAGTAATGGAAAATTTCCCCCATTAGGGTTGTATAAGAATTCATACCAATGGATCTTCCCTACCCCACCTCCATCTGTTATCACCCAAAGCTACATTGGGAGTGGATCTGAGACTATTTCACCCTACCTCAAGGTGACCTTTGGCACAAATATCAGTATAAATATACAACGGGTGTGCACTAACACCCCGCAGAGCTACCTCTAGCTGGTGGGTGAAGGTGAAGGGGGGGCTCCCGAGATACGTATAAATGATATTTAACTAGTGCATGCGCCCTAAGCTAGCCTAGACTATTCGTACAGCGCATGTACGTATAATGCAGGTTTCGTCGTATAATCAGCTCTATCGATCGCCCCGGGATGCCCGGGACCGCGAGCAAGTGCTCAGCTAGGCATCTGTTTAGGCTCCATAGCTTAATGTGTATTGATTTATTGAAAAATAATACTATTTCAATTAAATTCTTCGATGATTTAAAAAAAAACCTAAATGCCGGGGAACATACATAGGTATATTATAGATGTACAATTTATTCTTTAAGGAAATAATAATTGTTAATCTTTTCTTTGTCTACATTGGCCCGTAACCTTAGATCATATTTATCATGATGTTAAGTAATTATTAGACCGAAGATAACTAAACAAGCCCGACCAGAATAACTTGGTTATTATTTGTATGATTACCGAAAGAAAGTAATACTCTTATTATAGAAAATTTTCTGCAATTTTTTTTCACAAGTCACTGATTCTGTCAAGTACATAATTTAATTAAATATTAATATATAATTTTACAGTTGACTTTTAGTTACTTAGATGTAGTCTAATAGAGTCCGCATTCTTTGTTAGCTTCAGGTTTGATTTATTGAGAAGGTGAACAGTGTCTGTACGGATATTTCACAAAAAAAATCAATTTATGCTATTTCGTACATGTGAAAACATTTTTGATACTAATAATAATATGGTTAGGAAGTCTATTATATATAAAAATTCAATTATTTACCTCGATATAAACGTTTTAGTCGATTTACATAAATAAATACCATTCAATGTTTTTCTTACATTTTTGGTTACGATTGAGATATTTAAATGACGAAGGCAAAAGGCGATAATGATATATAACAATAACATAAAAATTCGGTTATTGTTATATTTTCTATGATAGCGTTAGAAAACAAAACCAAAGTTTGTTGGCTATTCGCCAAGAAGCTTCACTAACCTTACCCAAAGCTAACAGCGTGAAAGCACATTTATTAAGTTCAAGGTCGGTACACCCAATTTTGTATACGATCACATTATTATTTGAATGGCATATAAAATAAAGATAATGTTTTTGATTTTATCAAAAATACTAAATATTTGTAGTAATTTTAAAATAAAAAAAAATTAAAAATTCAACTGAATTAAAAAATATAGAATTTTTTTCTTGTGTTTAAGATGAAATTTACGTAGGAAAAATTTGTTTTAAATCTGTTAATACTTTCTGTTACACAAACTTTGATTTTATTTCCTCTTTATCGACCGTTCCATTCAAAAACATACTAAATACATACATCGTGAGTTAATAGATCGTGGAACTCGCCTATTTTTTCAATATTACTTACACAAAAGATATTTACGAAATTATTTGTATATCATTTCTAGTCAAAGCCTCAACATGTTGAGTTTTCCTTTCGCCTAACATAAAAGAGCCAAAACAATGTGTAGAGCACTAAGTCAATGGGGTTCTACGCGCAACAAGTCGGCTCGAGCAGTCTCAAAACAAGGCTTTTAAGTGACGTCGTAAAGCCCGAACATTACTACCACCATATAGGACAGGAATGCGGAAAGTACATGAAGACCCAAATTTAAACAACTTACCGAAGTATCTATTCAATTGTAAATTTTTATTTAATATACTTTGTGTATTAATTATGTTACTGTTGAAATGACGATAGAATTTGAGAATTCATTTGTTAATTAAACAGTAATACAATTTAAATCCTCAACATTTATTTATATTTAAATTCAAGTCTGTGTCTTTAAAAGTTTATTTTCTAAATAATATAATATCAGGGCGTGGCACTTAGCATTTAACGTGCTACGTGATGCCCTTTTAGCTCGTGACCTCTGCGTCCGGACGAATCCTCCCAGGTTGCATCATTGATTTTCAGGAGGTGGGCTACGAGAGATAGGTATGGGTTTGGTGGCGGGCTACAAGAGATAGGTATGAGTTCGGTGGTGGGCGATCATGCGAAGTTGCCACGTTTTGCATAAAACTGATTAAATCAATAATTTAGGTGGGATGGGGATGTAGCATCTGGGGCTCAGCTTTCAAATAGGTCAGATCTGGGGTGGCTGACGTGGGCGGCGTGCCGTGGGCGTTAAGCGGCGAGGGAGGTGGGTAGATAGGGTAGCACAAGGTGGGAAAAGGGGGTGGCAAGGCGGCGCGCGCAACCCTTTGTTCGCGAGCCTACGAGGTCCCGGGCAGCGTTAGCCGCGGCGCAGTCAGGGTCCGCCAGTGCTCCGCTCCGCACCAATGTTGTGTACGTAGACGCCCGCCTCGACCTCGGTGAGTCTTAGGCCGGCAATAAATGTTTGAAATTCTCCTCGGTCTTCTCGCGTTAGAATTCAGTGCTTAGATGTTTTTCTCGGTGTGGATCACAGTCTTAGCTGATTAGGTGTTAGCGTTAGGGCATGCATGCTTATCTATGTCTACCTACTGTCCTTGAGTGTTTCGAAACTGAACCTGCTATGTCCTTTCCCATGGGGCTCGTGCGCGTGCGAAGACGAGTGATCGTTTTATTACAGATAATATGTTCGTAAGGAGATAAGATGATAAGCATAGGAGCAGAATGAGACGCAGTGAGATGCAGGGAAAAGACGGCAGCAGGGAAGGAGTGGGCGTGCAGATGTCACGAAGCGAATCTTCTGTTGGGCGGTGCACACCGCATACTCCGCGTACACCACTGGGACTACCTGACAGCGTCAGCGTCGACTCCAATCCAATGCCAACTATATATCGGTAACTTGACCTTTAAGGACAATCGTCTAGGGAGAAGACATCCGGCGAGATTGCAGATCGATAATTCGTCCTCGGTCGAGATATACTTGAAGCAGCTGGTGGCCCTGATTCGACTTTGGGAGAGTAAGATATCAGCTCGAGTCCTTTGTCCGTATGTCTTCTCCCGGAGACGAGTACAGCTGAGCACATTGCCGCATCGCGCACCACGATCGAAGCATGAGAGTAGCAACCACGGCCCTGTATCTCGACAGATTGTCAAGTGCCATCGATGTATGTACCTCATGTTACATAGTTCTTTGATACTTCGCAATAGCTTGAGATACGAGCAAATTAGGACCGCTTGGCTTGCATCATGCAACTCGGTGCTGACGTCGAAAGCTAAGGTACGGTAACCCACAAGTGCCCCATGTCTAACACTATCGCTTTAACACTCCACCTCATACCTATTTCCCTCGTCCTCATTTTTTACAGGCTTCTAAGTTTTGTCTTTGCTTAACATGTGTTTCTGCTCCCAGATCTCAGTTGATTCGCTATGAATTCTAATCTTCTATTTTGTGTGTAAAATTATGTTAGCAGAGACATGTACATCAGAGGTTTTTATTTTATTACGCACTGCGCATATTTCATTGATTTATTTAGTGCTTCGCTATTGACCGCGCAGCATCGTCCCTTTGTATCAGCATCTAGGCGTTGGTTGCACCTGCGCACTAGTTATCGCAGTATAGATTTTATGGCCACAGTACATTTGCCGTTAGAAAATGGCCGCCGTTCCTTGTCCGCCATTTTGTCGTGACTATTTCACTGAATACAAGATGGCGGACAAGTTAGTCCGCCATCTTGTATTGAAGTAAGTAGTCAATACAAAATGGCGGACAGAGAGTGGCAGCCATTATAAAATGGCGGACACGGAGTGGCAGCCATCTTGCAACGACTATAATAACTAATGCATAGATGGACTACACCTTTCTTATATGAAGAGATATAACAAATAAGAAAGAATAATTTGGCTCTATTACCATTTTAGTATCACTGTACAAATATATTATCTGATATTTAATGATTAAAATAATAAATACTTAGTACATTTGTAACATAACGTGAACAGTTCATAAGTTAGATGGAACATTTAGCTCAATTAGATAGATTTTATAATTTAAAGGAATAGAATAGTTTTAAAAATCTTAGAGCTCGTTAGATTTATCAATGGTAGTATGGTAGTTTTATAGTAACAGCATAAAAATAAATTTTTAACTTTATCCCTGATATTTTAGATAAAAGCATTTCAAAATTTTTCCGATATTTACTTAAACTTAGGCATAATGCTCAATGCAACATTATTTTAATAAAGTAATTATGAAAGATTTTTGAATATTGCGTAATAGAAGCTCAGGCTTAGCCCATTATTATTGCGCATGTTCTAGACTTGTATGTCGATACAGTTTGCGCAGTCGCATGGAAAGCCACACAATCGCCTTCAGGAAGCTAACCGATGCCACCTACAAAACGAAACTCGATATTGATTTTATCTAGTGCGCATGCGCGAAAGCCGTCATTCTTTCAAAATGGTGGTCCGGCATAACAAGATGGACACCTAATGATATGTAGGTGTAAAATAATCAATCGTAATTATGGCAATCTCATCCAATATCCAAAAATTAGGCATTAGTCGATAAACATAATATGTCAATACATGAATCTAATATTTTATTTTGAAACAATAATTCAGTTATTGATAACTATATCATATTACTGATCATTTAAACGCCATGTCATAGAAAGCAAGACACTTGAGTAAACAAGTGAAAACTCTTCAATTTAAAAAAAAAAGAAAAGTACGATCTATAACTTACAGAAGAATTTTCTAAGAAAATATGAAAAGTAGAAATTACCAGATATTAGAGTAGTTTTAGTTTTCATAAATAGTTTAAATAAGGTGTTTATGTCCAAAAATGTTCTACGACAAATGGTACAAAATATTAGTTTAATAGAAATATGGAAAAAAAATACCAGATAATAAACATATTTTTCATTTTAACACACAATGTAAAATTAAGGCCTCGTGTAAACATATAGCCTTTATTTGACATGGTGTTGAGTGACGATGGGGTCGTGGATGGCTAGGCGGGCTCGTCTTGAATAATCTGACTCTTAATTGACTGCCCGAACACAACAATGCCGCTATGGCTGCAGATTCAGATTGTAAGGACAGTAGATAGCCAGGCGGCTTCGTAAAGACTCTAACATTAACCTAGCTCTTTACCATATGGCCCCGGAATCGAACCAGAGTACTCTGTATTAACAGGAAAACGGTTTAGTGAATGTGAAACGGAGTCGAATAAAATATATTAAATTAAAAGTTCTTTACAGGTCATAATCTTCATTTTACACATCGCACTAATATTGTAAATAAATAGTAAAATTTATTAACAGCTATATCAAGTAAAGTAAATATAGAACGGTGACACCTAACAAATAATAACGAGCGTGAAATTAAGCATTATTCTGATTCTTAATTGGATACAACTAATAAAAAATAGATAAAGGAAATAGAGTAATCTAATTACTAAATGATCATTCTACTCAATCTTTATAATATTTTCACCCATTATTTACAATTTATATTCAGGTTTATGCAATAATTGAGTAACAAAATTAATCATGAAGTTAATTGGCGACAGGTCTTCATACATTATCAGTTAATAAATAGTGATAAACTCTATTTGTTGTGCAGATGCCGCGCCCCCATTGCATCGCTGGATTGTATGGACGATTTTAGTGCCAACTCACAACAGATGCTAGATCAAGGTACGTATAAAATTATTCTGAGACCTTTTAGGACTATCGGGAATTTCCTAAATTTCTAAATTTATAGGTAATTCAAAAATATTTTAGAAAATATCACATCAAAGCAGCACCGGTATAAAGAATCGTTTGGTTGAGGATGAATTCGAGATTGTTACCATGTTAAATACGGAACAAAGATCTGCGCCGGCGCAGATTAAACGTTTAAATAGAATAATAATTAAAAAAAATACAAAACCATTGCACTATTTCAAAATATTTTTTTATTAAGGGAATATTTCACAAGTAATAACATTTCTGATGATATATTACAAACAAAATTATAACAAAAAAAACTTAAATTTTTCTAAATTGTTTTATGGTACAGTTTAATTATAACGTCTAAATAATATATACACACAATTTTATTTTTGAAAATATTTTGAAGAGGAATCAGAGATAAAAAAGAAAAGAATAGGATGAACTAAAATAATTTACTTTTAAATAAAGATCTCAAACTATTTTCAAGCGAATCGAAGATGTAGCCTTCAACAAGAAAAAATAAGCTTCTCAACACGAGGTTAAAAAAATTCTAAGAAATTTGGTCAAGGATCAATCAAGCTTTAAAGAGAACTGCTGCAATCAAAATTTAAGACGATTCAAAACGTTTTTAAATAAAGGAAATTTTTTAGTCTTTCTAATCTTCAAGAAGCTTCAACAAAGAATTTGTATTAAATTAAAAGGAACATGACTTAACTAAAGCTCTGCTTATTTTTTAATCTATTACAACTGACGACGAGCTAGAAACTGATAGTTAAAGAAGAGAAGTTATAGCGCAGAATGCTAATTATTACTTTGTAACTGTGATAGAACTACGAGATTTATGAGTCGAAATGGCGCAGGTTTGATCCCCAGCTTGAACTTTCTCTAAAAACTCTGTGAGGAAATCGACGTATTCCAAGAACAGTCTTTCAGATACACGTAACATCCGAAAATCTTTATTACTGGACCTGATGGACTGCTGAACTGACTACTGACCTGATCAACCCTTGACTTCATACGAGATAATGCCTCAACACCCAGCTGTGGGCAGCTAAATTGTGCTGTTTGTTGATAAAATTGTTTAGATATTAAAGTGATTTACTTACGTGTTCTGCTACAAAGGCTATTGCTTAAAGTTTTATTTAAATTATGAGATTGTAATAAAAATTCAAGTGTTAAGGCAACTGAAATGATTTATTTTATAACTTTGTTTAATAAATAAAAGATTTATTATTATTAATTTACGTATTATTTCCCGCCCATTTTCCTTTCCATATTAAAAGTTAAAATATAAATGAACATTTATACGTTGGTTATAGTAGCTGCGTGACTAACATGAAACTGATTATATTGGTATTATATAATTTTTTGTTTTTATATATACACTTCGTGTATTTAATAACTGTACCGAACCTTCGGACCGATTCAAAAGACTTCAATGAATTATCAGTTGATCAATGTCCTTAACTAGAGCCTGCACTATTATATTATATTATCGTTTATTCTACATTTTTATTACTTTATTTATTTTTTTAATGACTCTCAAATTAAACAACAAATTAAAAAGAGCTTTCTTCTAAATTTTAATTCCCCTATATTGTATAATTTTTTTATTAAATATATTTATTTCCACAAACGATATCAAGATTTTGAAATTTATTTCTTTACTTAACTGTAAGAGATGTTCCGGATGGATTTTTTTTTATAATTACTTATCATATAAATGCAGTAACTGATAATTATTGCTGCTATATTTTTTTTGCCTTATACATCAGTCTTATGAGATGCACAGCAACTAAAATAAAGTTGTAGTGTCTATTTGCAATATCATAAAACCAGCTTATAACTTTTTTTTATTAAAAATTTACACGTTTCCTATACTGGAAAATCCATTTTTTTTTACTTGTTCGTGTCTCTGTCTATTATTTCAAAAACTTCCATAAGGGCTGGATGTATTTTAGTAGGACGGTTCGGTGCGGTAAATGCGACCAATAAATATTATCACATATAATCAAAATTACAGAACATAAATTTTAAAATTGTAACATAATAAGTCAATTCAGAACCAGTTTGATTAGTACTAGTTTAGCACTAACTTATCTTTCAGCACAAACACCGGTGAATAATACAACCTCTGCTAAATACTATTTTATATTGTTGTAAATTTCATTTTGCACCAAAACTTCAGTATAGCATAATGATTCTTTCCGGCAGCCGGGGAAATTACGTTATCCAGAAATATGTCAACGTATATGGGCAACCACACCAACATGCCCTCGGTAGTAACACCAGGGCTGCGCTACAGGAATCTTGGCAAATCAGGCCTCCGCGTGCCCAACATTGGGCTCGGAATGTGGACCACCATCAATGAGGACTCCGCAGAGGATATCATCATGACGGCTCTTGAGAACGGCATCAACTTGTTTGACTTGTCGGAGGCGCATTGCGGTAGGTATTATTAATTTATTTAAAATAACTAAGCGGTTCCTCTAACGATATTGGATTACTGCTAATCTGATTTTTCGATTGAGAATTAGATTCTTCGAGTAAGTTGCGATTACTTAGGAACAGCGGTTATTAACTTACCTTAAAATATTTCTGAAATTCTGTTTGTTGTAGTTTAATCTTATAGAAAATGTGCTCGTATAGGTGTATGTATAAACAGATGGAAACTAGACAAAGATCTCTATGTTACTGTTACTGTTAACGGTACATGACCATACCATTCCAGAGTAATTACTTTGAAGGTTCTAAAAAATAAATATGTAAACCAAATAAAATAAACTATCAGATAATCAATAAATTTATTTGTATTTGTATAGCCAAAGGCGAAGCAGAATTAGGGAGGATTCTCAAGAAGCGTAACGTGCGGAGACCCAGCATTATAATAACCACAAAAATATACTGGAGCACCAAGTGAGTACTATTTGTTATTTTTTATAATCATAATTAATGTGGAACTGTGTAAAAGAGAAGCAAAAACATAAAAAATCATAGACGTTCACAATAGATTTAACTTAAGTTATGAGCAATTTGTTTATACTAGTTGCGTATATAGTGCAACATTGTACAATTTCTAAATAAACTTCAGTTAGCTTGTTAATTTATAAACAAACCTAAATTACATCGAAAATGTTTATGTTATAAAATATAATGTTTTTGCTTCAACCGTACACAGGTTACATTTGTACGAATTTATAACAACTACGAGTTCTACTTTTGATATTATCGTGTGTGTGTACTCACAATTTTGTGGAATTGCAGTGTAAAAACTATGTGTAGTGCTGTAACACTTTTGACGTGAAATTATTCTTGAAAAAAAAATTGAAAATGCACACTGCTTTGAAAGATATTAACTAAAGTTGGATTCTTTTCACATTACCTTCTACCTTTTTGTGTTTGTTTGGCAAACATATAAGTACGTTGGGCTTAGTTTCATTTTCCGATTTAACGAAATTGGGAAAAGGATTCTTAACACTTAAGGATAGATCTGTTTATAAAATATGAATAATTTATAACAAATATTTTTATGCGTAATTACTATTGTCACTAGAAATTTTATTAATTTTTTCAATACATTTCCATAGCTCACACGGGTCAAAACCGACTCGGTCGGTAACAAGGCTAGAACACGCTTTCATCTTGCTTCGACCAATAGCTATGACCACATCCACACCCAGCGCTCGGAGCTGGACAAACATTACTTACATTCAAATTAATTTTTTTTTTATTTGTTCAAAATCTCTAAAATATTGAACCTTCGGAAATACGATTTCTGACCAACAAAGAAACCATATAATCAGAAATTCGTAGTATTGTACTTTAAACAAAAATTTACAAAAGTACACAATTTTCCGAAAAAATTTCTACGCAAATTTATGTCTTTGGTTTATAACCTTAATAGAGAGTATAAAATTTAAGTATATAAAAATAAGTTGTTTGATATGCATCTAATGGGATGTGTATACGAAAATCGATACCCTTCAGCTGCGAGCGCATCCTTTTGCTTATTGATGTTATGCTTGTTGCTAGTTTTACTACCCCAATATTGGCACCATATTCAATTTCATCAAAATTACAGATCGGATGAGCGCGGCTTATCTCGTAAACACATAATCGAGAGTGTCAAAGCTTCGCTGGCCCGTCTCCAGGTTGAATATATTGATGTGGTTTTATTGCACAAAGTGGACCCTGTCTGTCCTATGGAAGGTAATATTTTAGACGTCCAAAACATTACACAAAATTTCTACCAGAATATATATTTTTCATCGAAAATTACTGATTTTTTAAGACGTATTTTATTGATCGTAATTTATTCGCAGAGCTAGTTCGAGCCATGAACTTCGTGATCAACCAAGGGTGGGTAATGTATTGGGGTACAGCACGCTGGTCACCGACGGAGGTAATAGACGATACACTTAATGCTGGCGTTGCAATATCTTTCTTTATTATACTCCGATTCTTTATAATAGCTTGCGTTTATATAACCATTTTTTGTACAACACTATTAACACTACACACACATATAGCGCGTATGCAGCGATCTATTTAATTTCAACAATATTACCATGCGTACTTTGCTACTGCGAATAAAAAGTTATAGGGTACGGTATAATTATATAATTTACAGATATTAATATCAATTAGAATGTATTCCTACAGATTATGGACGCCTACACAAACTGCAGACAATTTAATTGCATCACACCTATCGTAGAGCAGACAGAATATCATATGTTCTGCAGAGAGAAGCCAGAATTGTACATGCCTGAACTTTATCACAAGATTGGTGTTGGTAAGTTTGTAATAGATGCATGATTATTGAGTCTTACATAGGTCCTTTATTTAACTGAAATTATTTTTAATATTTCTTGAATTACTGTCCAAACCCTTCCTGCTTTCCCTGTAATCTTTAACTAAAATTATAACTGCTCAGGAAATAAGCATAACTGAGACTTTAAAAGATAATAAATCACCAACCAATACATAAATTTCATAAAACACTATCTCACAGAACACGATCACGCATCCTGCTAGAAAATCTAAGGTAATGTTTCTATAATAAATATATTCGTTTAGGTATGATGGTGTGGTCTGCTATCACCACCGGCAAAGGACTCGGTCGCGAGGAAATTACCGGTTTGTTTGCCAAATCACGATTCAACCGTAAATACAGCACGTTCAGCTGGTGCGAGGAAGATCTTGCTGTTACCGAGGTAAGTATAATGGGCTAAACTTTCACATTTTTATTTGATTTATTTATTATCATACTTCCTTTTTTATTTTACAATACCAGATACCCATTACGGGCAGCAAGGAACAAGTGGCTGGCGAAGAACCGCGCACATACGGTGACAAGCTCCGCGATTTATCCAATCTGGCCAACACCATGAGTAAGCTCTCTTACTAGTCATTATATTTGTTATTCGTCTACGATAAATAAGAACTACGAATTTCCATTTATATCAGACTGTTCGATGAGTCAGCTGGCAGTGGCGTGGTGCCTCAAAAACGAATCCGTAAATTGTCTGCTTTTGGGTGCTACCAGTGTTGAGCAGTTCAAAGAAAACATCCATGCTCTACAGGTAAAATTACACCTATCAAAAAACTAATATCTTTGTCTCAAAAATTATTACCTTTTACCTTTTTTTAAAAGTCCATTTAGAATTCTCAAATAATACGATACTATTATTACTAATAATCTACTCATGTAAGGTATTCTAAGTTATCTGAAAAATGAATATAAAAATTACTTGGTTCAAAACGAAATAAACCTGATCTTGATTTCTTATTATCTTCATTCCGTATATAATGTTTGGTTATCTCTGGTGGTGTATAGATAGTGCCCCAACTAACACCTTCAGCGATGACTGAGATCGAACGACTACTTGCCAACAAGCCGCAACGTCCTCCAATGGTTTCCACCCTGGCTATGCGCAACCAACAGAACACCAACACCGTCCGTGTAGACATGACGTAAGTTACGGGCGAGCAAAGTGATTTGTTTTAAAAACGTTGTTATAAACCGTACAAAAAATTGCTCTTATAACAGAGGGGCCACGGCTTCCGGTAGCGGTTCGCCTAAAACCGAGGGTGAGGCGGCCGTCGAAGGTGAAGCCTCAACCCCCGGTAAAGAGTCGGGACGGGGTTTCTGTGAGATTCAGTGACCGTGGTGGCGCGGAAGCACTGACTCTGCTTCCAAATCTAGTAAATCAAAGGTTATTATTACCATTTTATTAAATTATTGTACATTTGTACAAATTTTTGAACAGGTTGATAAAGATATCAATTTGTTCACAGGAATCGCTGAAAGACATCAAACCAAAATTTTTCTTGAATAATGCGGGTGAAGTCATCAAGCGGATCGGTAAGTGATAGTTTAAGTTCTACAGAGATAAGTCATTATTTTCTAAGGTTTAATATAATTAAAGTATAAAAGCAACGTCTCTGCTTCCTTATCAGAAAAAGATGGTGTATCAAAAGACGTGGTAGTATCAGTATCAACGTTAAAAGGCAAACAACCTGCATCAGGCGGCAGCAAAGTGAAAAAGTCAAAATCAGAAACATCACGGCCCCGTTCATCCTCTCTACAGCGGTCCTCTTCTGGGCAGTTATCCATCGCTAGGGATCGCAGGCGTTCCAGGCTCGACTTAGCTTCTCCTGCCGATATCTAAGGCAACCTGTTACTTAGCTTCTATGTCCAGATATCCTGCCCTCTGCGCCAATCTTTAACACACCGTAACTCCGTTCCGATGTAAATATGTAACGATTGAGTAATTTGTGCAACATGTAATTACAAATGTAAAAATTCAAAATACACTTAAGAAATTTGCAATTTAAAAAATTAAGAAAGGGACTTCTATGTGAAATATTTCTCTCGACAAATTGTTTACCATCCGAGGTATACTATCTTTATTAGAAAATTAAAAAACCATATCAATTGGCATAATAAAATGAAAAAGGGAATATTTAAATAAATTATCACGAAATTACTAATTCTGTAATACTACTCTTTATTTATAGGACCGATTTACGACAACGAAATAAGTGTTGAAAAACTAATTTACTTAATATCACCAAGTTCGGGTTCATTCATTTAATTTGGTTACGTTCATCAAAGTTTTTAGATAATTTTATAAGTTACTTCTCATATGTTTTTCTAAAACATATTTTTAATATTTTTTTCTTTATAACCTACTTTTACATGTGAAAACTTTACATGTTGCTCGTTTTACTCAAATTTAAAATAAATATTTCTGATATCGATGTATTAAGAATAGAGATAGGAGATAGGAGAACGGCGGTAATTAGCTTTCTGAAATTCAATCGATATAAGTCTATACTTGTGTAGCGGAATAAGACTGGCGTTTTCTTGAGATATACTTATATATAAAGCATAGATAAGTGGAGACGGAGTTACGTCGCTCGATAGTGATATCTGGACATGTAACTAATATGTATGATTAAAGTATTCTTAGATAGTATGAGAATGGCGACAATTGAATGGGACAATGAGCACAAGCAAACATTAACCGAGAACAGTTATCCATCCGGTTTTATTCGAAATATTGGTTGCTATAGTAGAATCCTGAGTGACCAAGTTTGGCTTACGATAACCGAAGCAAATACTTTTGAACAAACAGTAAAACCGTCTGGTGTTTTAAATTTAATTCGAACGGATTTTATTTTTCACTTACATAAATCATAAATTGAACCGAATTTACAGATAATTAATGTTAGAACGATCGAGGAAAAGTTATAACATCATGAGCAACAACTAATACACGGCGTAGTCGATGTATGGGAGTCCTTGTAAAGGCAACATTAATTAGATAGGATTTTTTCATTGTGTGAAGGACGGAAGGCCGTCGGTAGCTCGAAGCAAATTAATGGATCTGTGATGTACTAGGGCTTAAACAGTTATTGGTGAGAAATCGTACACAGGCTAAAAAAACATCAGAACCTTTATTACTGTTGCATGGTGTAAACGGGATTAATGATAAGATGGGATATTGAAACTGGCATGAAAAAACTCCATTTGGTGCGTCAAGTTATTATGAACTACGAAAACTAAAATATTCTCTACAAAAAATTTGCAGGCTTTTCGACCTTTCTGCCTACCTGAGAAATATTTATTGGAGTACACCACTAAAAAGTTTTTACACACACCTTTACTTATGCACGCAAAAAGCAATCGGAAAATGTTAATTTCTTTCATACCTCTTATAATTTTTTCATTATCACCGAAGTGCAATTTATAATCCATATCGCTGTTATTAGGCTAATTAGCAATAATATAGTTTGTAATTGTATCGGCCCTAGAAGCAGTCGTTACCTTTAATGCTAGTTCTAAAGCTAATAAGTGTGAAAAAAAATAAAAAAATTTAAAAAAATCTTAAAATTTTAAAAAATACAAAAAAGTTATTTTCTCTCTTTGTGTCTATAATCATAGCAAAGTAAGTGTAGATTTAATAAGACTCTATTCCGTCGATTATTTTAATAGTTTTTCTTAATTTCATTGTGATATTAGTTTTATAACACAGTGAGATTCATTTTATGAGATTCATTACCTTGATATTATTATTAAGTTACCTGTTAGTATTTTTCGTTTTATTGTTTTAGTTAAATTGTCCTTGATCTGGTAATACTCGTTAGGTCTACGTATATTTCTTTTAATCTTTTTCTTTTTTTCTAAATCTAATCTCCTAAATCTTTTTTAAAAAAATTCAATGCATGCTTAGAATAGTTTAGATAATCCCTTAAAGCCCGGTGTAAATAATCTATATCAGACTGTTCAATATATTGATGTTATGAAATTAGTTTGCCATATATTTGTGGTGGGCTACGGCTGCTGAAGGTGCCTAACACCTGTGGTGCCTTAGTGCCTATTATTTAGGGTGAGCAATAAACCGCCATTGAAAAGGTTTAGCCCACCTCCCCCTCCCTCTTTCTACTTCACATAAATTAAAATTCAGCTTTGTCCTTGATTTTACAATTGGATTTCTTTTCATACAGTCACAACTAAAACAAATCTTTTGGAAGTAATACTAGCTAAAACCGAGGCACCTAACTATGTACTAATTACTGTATTGTAACGTATTCACGCATAACACCTTGTGTTTCAGATCAATCGATATTTGTACGGCTTTTTAGTACATCATTTTTGCCTCGAGATATGTAAAACTTATTACATCTAACCCGAGGATTTTTATAAATCCTTCTTTCATCCATCGTAACTTCCGAAAATGGTTTCCCTTAAAATTCTTTAAGTTATACGGACAGTTCCTTTATTTTAGTTAGTTTCCTTAATGCCATGTAAATAATGCAATCTATAGATACTACTTTAAGCATATACGTTTTTTATTCATTATTTACAATTACCGTCCGCTTTCGGGCCTGACTGATTATTTTTAGTTTATATAATCTTTTGCCATTTTCTCTATAACTCTTTCTAACAGCTCCCAAACATTTAGAACAATATACCTAATAGTATTAGTACGTAAGGTAGTTTAATAGCAACGATGCTACTTATGTAATTTCAAATTAATTTCGATCAGCAATAATAATGTAATTAGTTTTCTCCTAAATTTACTGCCACCACTGACTTTTGGGGTCAGTGAAGAGCACACCCATGAAAAGAAGTGAGCAATTTTAAATCTCGCTTTAGTTAGCGTTTATTTTAGCATTTAATAATTTAAGAAAGTAGTTTAATTCTGTAATTGCGTTATATTTTAGTGTGATATGTTATTGCCGTCGGATTACCATTAGAATACAGAGCAAGGAACAGCTTATTGTCTAATAACATCAGACACTATAACACGCGGGGTAGCCTAAAGAAGACTTAACATCAGCGTCTTGCCAGCCCGACGGTCCCACCCGTTCAGTTCTTATTTCACATCTGTATATCTTTATCTTTTAATATTCGGCAGCATTAATTGAACAAATGTTAGATAAGGGATTTTAGTTCTTTAGAATGAGTAAAATGTAGATATTAAAGATCGACCGCACAACCTCTCCTAGAGTAAGTACCATCGATACGTCGTGGTAACGCCGAAATAAACGGTAATCATATTAATTATAAATAATAACTCGTAATATATAACACTCGAAATACCTCAGAATCGGAACCGTAGATAATAGGGTTAGGCACGCGATCTCATTAGGCTAGGCTAAACTATATTTTAATGGTAAACTCGATATAACAATTTAAAATATAACATAATTTTTTTAAAATGACTAGACACATCATCTGAATAGCATCTTTAATGGAAAGTCGGTCTCTGGACCTCGCTTAGGCTAAGAATTGAAGCATTAATTTGGTGTTATATTAGTATTGGCTCGTTCTAGTGGTTTTGTAGATTTAGACATTTTTTGCTCAAACAGCAGCTTCTAAGGTTCTCGCTGTACCGGGAGTTTGTGTAAGCGGTGAATCCACTTATATGCTCTTGCTTCGTCGCTTTTCCTAACGGAGCCGGCTGATCACGTACGGTATTCGATAAACAGAGTCATATTTATTAGCCCCTGAACAGTATTAAAAGCTTACTGACACCTTTCCGAAAGGAATGCTATATGTGACTACGATTAAATACTATAATTACAAACGTAACATCATACCGTGTCGTCGTTGCTTGCAGTTTCGTAATTCAACATCGAAGAATCCTTAGGGCTGTCGCATTTAAACTACCTGTTACTCTATAAGTTAGGTTATGTTTTATGTAATAATTAAAGTGCCCTTAATCGTACCTTCTCTTTTTTAGCTAGTTTAGGGTAATGAGTTCTATGACGAGTACGTTGGAATGGGCAGCCGTTCACTCAACGTGGATTCATTATGACGGTATTGCGCGCGTACTTATTTGATCACCCGCTCGAAGTGGACCGTCATAGTTAACTAATAATGGTTGTCATTCAATTAATTTACTTTTATACTCTATTATAATTCGGTTGTGAAATTAAGTTTCAAATCAATAATAGTTGAAATGATATATGATCATTTGGAAAATCGGCTAACATGTCGTAATGATACGCATGCATGTATTAAAAAAGAGGAACAGAAATTAACACCACTAAAAAACACCAAGAAAAAGCTTTAATGCATGCGATCGAGGTTTATATATCTACCCTATCACTTTATATTCCGTGTCAATTATTTTTAGTTTCAACACGTCCATGTCAAGTTCGCCTATTACTTTAATTTTGCTCAAATACTCCTAGTATTCATTTCGATATAATTTAGTAAAATTTTTTGGTTCATAGTTTTATTATACCTCTGAGATTATTTTTGCGTTTCTGCTTTTATTTAAATAGCATAGGGGATATGTAAAATTGATATGGCGTCGCAGTTTGCCTACGTTATAACACGCGTTGTTTTAACTTAGTTTAAGTGTAGTGAGTATGTCTGCTGTGTCACGTGAAGACGCGTCGCCTCCAGAACTTGGTGAGGGCGTATAGCCCGGGACACCTGATAAGGCGCAGTCTAATGTATACTACAGTAGAATCGCCATACACGGCTAGCTATAGGACCGTTAAACTTTTTAAAGTTTATTGAGATACATATAGTAACGTTGACGACTGCGCTCTGGCGATCATTACTAAACATTATATTATTAGGTGAAATAATATATAGTTAAGAATAGGTGTAGCAAGTTTAAGAAAGAAAAATATTAGTTTTCTAAAAATAACGAAAATTGAAAAAAAATAAAAAAGATTAGAAAAAATCAAAAAAAGTAGTGGAAAAAAAGTAAATCAAAAAAATCCATAAAATTTACAAAAAAAAAAAAAAATAAAAAAAAAGTTTTAAACCAAAAAAAAAAAAGTAAAAAAAACCCATAAAATCCAAAAATATTAGTTTTAAGTAAAAAAAAAAGTAACATTAGAGAGAAAAGTTTAGTTGTGTAATAATGAAATAAGTGTCTTATTAAATGATAGCTTTGCTAGGTTAAGGTTTGAAATCAGTCTTGATGGGGGTTGTGGCACATCGGGCAATCGTAAAGGCCGATCAAATTTTATAGCAATTGTCAACCAACGAAACTTTTAGTATAATTACCGGTATACCAATTTCAATTTCGTCGAACAACGATACAACCGAAAGCAATAACTTCACCCCATTTCATACGTTTCATACAACGATAACCATTGAAGTTTTTTAATTGCGCAATAACACCTGATATCATCGATTAAACAGTACCTGGTCCCCAACCCTAAAATCGGGGCTGATTGCTTTATAGAAAAGTAATAAATAGTTTATAAGTACAACGCCTTAAAACCTCACTTAAGCTAATTATCGCTAGCTAATATAACGTAGATATGTAAGGTATAGGAGCATAGCAGCGTTCGTTTAGGATCGTTCACAATTTGCTAAGTTGCAATTGTAGTCGCTAGGATTTTTCACCGGTTCCGTTTCGGTCGAAAGTATTAGGCGTGTCCCGATATAGTGTAAGGGCGAGTTATTTGAATTTCACGAAAGAATTATGTCTTCCAAAATTATTATATTTAGGCGGTTGGTTATTTTGATTGGAGTATAAATTTGCATCTGAACCGGTCAAAATTTTAAAACGGAGCGACTACATAATGACTGTCTGATATTCTGAAAGTTCTTGTTTTGGTTCTATATCATAACAACAGTAGCACCATCTCGGTAATTAATGGACGCCCTTGTAATATCCCATGTTTAGGTAAACCAGAAGAACCTTCCGTGAATCGAGAAAATTGAAATCGTAGTTATTGCCATTTTTACCAGCAATCGTGTTATGAGCTAAACCTGTGATACGTTTGCGCGTAATTCATTAACCAATGCTGATTACAATTTACTTTAATATAGCAGATACTAAAAAATGTAAGCAGGTCATTGACTTTTGATTAATGTGAGATTTGAGAAGATCCAATACACACCTTGTCAACTTTTCCATCTCTTCGACCTTGTTGACTTCTAGGAGCATCCACAATTCAATGGTCTTCGAATGGATTTTGGTGAATCAATATCATCCTTGTTCACAAATTGTAGATGCTAATAGTTGTACTACAAGCTTAGCGACATCACGTTGTGACTATAATAATTTACACAACGGTTTATTTCGCCGGGTGTATTTTGATATTTTCTTGAAGAAACTAATCAAATTTCGTCTTGTTATAATGTTGTTGAGCGTCTTCGTCCACTTTTATTAGTGACAAAAACGCCAATACGTTCATTCAACTTCGAACAACCTTGAGGTCTAACTTGCATTGGGTAGACTATTCATCTATGCGATTTGTCGTTTATTCATCTCTGTTGACTCCGGTTGACGTCAATAGCTCTTTGATCTTTTAAAATACAGTTTGTATTACGTTAAACTACCAGCAATGTACAGGCTATTGAGGTTGGTCTGATGCAACAGGCAGTACGTTACCACGTCGTTGGTGCATCCGCCGCGACGCGGTTTTTACTCAGTGACAAGTAAACTTCAGGAATACAAAACTTATTTGAACGTTATCCTTAAATGTATTATCTATATTTCCACGTATTTGCGATTAATTTCATTGACTTCTCCCCTAATAACTTATTTTCCATTTATCACTTAACATCGCGGTTTTTTAATCGGCAGTACATTTAATAAACGGCAAGTGAATGAAATCTAATACGGACGCCTTATTATGTTATTGCTCAAAAGAATTAACATATTCATAAGGAATTTTAATTATAAGTGATCTGATACATTGACACGTCTTGGCATTCATCGCGGATTTTCTGTGAGCGTGTCAATGTAGTCTCTTATAGTTTTTAGTAATGAGAAGAATTGTTTAAAATCAGAACTTCACTAGAGTCCTGTTCTAACAAAAATATTTACATGTATCAAAACTAAATTCACTTTTGTTACATTACCAGGTATTTAAACGAATATTCTAATTATTGGTGAGTTACTAATACCATCACCACCCAGCACCCATTAGTTACATCTTATATAGTTTCCCTTCTTGGCTTTAAATCTAAGTGTCTGTACTATTCTTCAGCACTACGGTAAGATCTTTAATGCGCTACGACACTATATAATGGGTCCGACGGGGTCTTCTCTAACTATCGACCCCTTTTAACTATTTGATTAAATATTTGGATTATATAACAAAAGTGAACTAAATAATACTGTAATGAAAATATCATCGCTACTTTTCAATCAATCCTCCCGACAAAAAGGTTCTAATGTCGTCTTTTCGCATAGTCCCGTACAATGCGGAAATGCCGACATTAAATGGATTCCATATAAAACACCTTCAATCCCTCAAACTCTATAGATTGGGTAATGATGGATCCTATGGCACTAGAACTGGTGAACGCGAAAGATCAAGAGTCACCGAGAGCCTTCTAGAACATTTTTTGTGATATAAAACCGCCTTAACCGAAACTTTGTTACCACGAGCAAAAAATTTATAACCTTTACTGAATAAAGGTGCTATTTATATTATGTTTGTCTGTTAAAATATATTCAAAATTATACTTTTGTTTCCAAATGACGCCTTTTTTATATTTTTTTTTAATTCATGCTACTAATTTTGTATTTTTTTTGATTATACAGAATTTTCTCTATTAAGTGGTTTCTGTTTAATTTAAACATTCAGCAGCTTTGTGTTACTATTACAATTGATTCCCAAAACAACAATATATTACAGACATACGTCTTGTTACTTGGACATATATCTAAATGGAATTTACTGACATCAAGCATTATTTACAATCAATGCCTTATCCGTAACAAATTTTACTACTCGTTGATTTCCGATAATTTGACTTGATCTGGATGCGCAAGTGTTCATTTCAATCGATGTTTTTGATCTTAGTTTTATGATGTGATTCGGTTAATTTGCAATAATCAAATGTGTTCAAACAGGCTGCACGAGTTTTCCCGATTGTATTCATTGTATGTGAAATGAAATAGAGTGGTATATATTTATAACAGTGCAGATAAACAGAATATATAAAATTAATTATTGTTACAGTTTTCATATTGAAAAAGTTTATTTTGAAAATAACGTTAAATTTCTGAAAATTTTAATGCCGATGTTCTGGTTGATATGTTATATGTAGGTATAATGTAGCTAGCTGTCTTTCGGCTATGCGAGGCTTGGATGTGTTCTTAGGTTCTAGGCTATAGAATGGATAAGTAGACGAGTGACTCTTCCAGCAAACCGCGTGAACAGTAGACTCATAGTTTGTAAGATATGCCGTATAACCTCATTGAATATAATCGACATATTTATAGGAATCTTCTTTATAAGCTTTTGTAGGAGTACTCATAAGTTACGCAGCAGATTAGCTTTTCGTTGTAAGTTCGTTGTAAGTCTATTTGTTTTCCCTTAGAGTGTTTATTCTTATATAATCCTTTACCTCCTTGCCCTATTGGCAACTATATTTAGTTAATATAGGTTTAAGATAATTTTATTTTCGTAAGGATTTTATACTGCCATAACTCGCCATTCGACACACCTAATTTTTGTAATAGTTTGCGGTTCACGAACAACATGTTATCATCATTTAGAGCCTTCCTTAAGATCGCTCACTGCTAATGAATTGAACCTTCTCTTACCCTAACGTGCTAGCGCTCTGAAGATGTTATCACAACATCTTCGGTTGTTCGTGAATGCGGCATTTAGTTATTTTAAGTTTGTTTCATCATATATTTGTACGAATATAATTTTGTCTTCATGTTGCTGATTGTGGATACTTCTATGATCGATTTTGACATATTTTACAAGTCGCCTTACTGATTGTGGTGCTCGTGTACTTCAAACCAAACCGTTTCGGCCTTCTAATAACTAAAAACCTTGGCAGATATTCCGTTTCAATCTGTATAATCAGTTACATAGAATGTTTTTGATCCGCGTTGACATGTCGTTGGCAACTGAAAGTCACCTCAACCTTTACCATACCGGGGAAGTTTACCAGCATTTTTGGATTCAAATTAGGTTGAACTGTTGAGAGAACCGTACGAATACGTGTTGTAACTTGCCTTAGCTTCTCACGAGCACCGCGTCGTTAAAGTAACCTCATTAGGATATACATCAAAAGATAAATTAAGATAACCGCATTACTGCTCATAGTTATAATCAAATCAAAGTGTTATTGAGTGAAAAAAGACGAGTATTGGTATGTTTATTACTGTATCATAATTAATGCAATAATTATTATTATTCCGACAGACTGCTTTTTTAAATTGAGGATTTAACAAGATTTTAGGCTAACCTTGAAAAACCAATAATACTCGCAATACCTTGACCGAGACATTACTAAGCGCACTCGCGATTTCTGAGCTATGTTAGATTGAGGTATATCAGCAATTTTTTTATCATCTTCATGTAATAATTGAAACCCTCTGTGAAGTGCCAACTGCAATATCCATTAACTTGTTTCAATTTCAATTGAAACATATTACATAAAATTAATTTCCATCCAGCTTACTTCACATTTCAACATAAACACAATATTGCTGATATGAATAATGTAAAGTTATGGGTGAAGTTAATAAAGTTAGTGTAGTGCCTTGACAAGTGCGCATAGTAATGAGTCAGTTCAATTTAAATTAAACCATATAAAACCTCTTAGATTAATATTTGATTGCAATATTAAAGTAGTCACATTAGCGTGTAGAAATTGTTGGCAATATTATAGTCGTGCAGATATCGGATATTGAGTATTACTTTTTAAATCTAGATGTATGTTTAGTTTAAAAACGATCTGCTTCTAAGGCCGGCTAAGCAATTTTAGTGTTGATTTTAAAAATCAATTATCCAAGAGCGTCGGTGATCACAATTGTGACCTAGTACAGCTATACTATCTGTTGCATATCTAACTATAGCACCTGCGGGTGCAATAAGATCGACAATCAATATATGTATCATAGTTCTAAGGTATAAGTAATAATCTGAGTACCTGCGATTAACTATCACTGCCTTAATTAACTTTAACCGTTGTTGAGACCTCACTGCACTAGCCGCGATTATGTGGTGACGGAAATGACAGACGAGCGATTCGTGTCTCTAGGGATTAATACAACCTCATCTACCTGAAACCATCAAACCTGCACTGCCCCTTAGTTTTACGGTCGCTAAAAAAGTCATTTTCTTGTGCTCTTGCCGCTCTGCGTGATGCGGTAAAGGAGACGGCTAACAAACGGTTTGTAAATAGATATAAAGACATATAACCTGTTAACAGGTGTCACTACCCTTTAGCCTTATTAACGCTACTGATATAATTTCCTGCGAACATTGCTACTTATTATCCTGTAATTATTAACAAGTATTGTATGCACAACTAACTGCGAAATTGGGTACATGCTAACATCTGCCCGTTTAGTTTACAAATGCAAAAAAACACATCATTTCTGTAGGCTCTAGCCGCGTCGACCGAAGCGGTGAAGGAGATGATGAATCATTCAATGAGCTAAGTTTATATCACTACGGCGTGTCTTCCCTTCGGTAAATAATAAAATAGCTTTAAAGTTATATGATGGACGCAAAACCTCATTTCCGGAAGTACTCTACCATTTCTGAAGAGAGAGATGTAAGGTACAAATAGATATCAAACTCGAAATTTAGGCGAAATATTCTAAAAAACTTAGTTTAATGTAGTTAAAATGGTTAGTTTAAGCGGGTAAGTTTTGGCGCGGTGTGCAGGTAGTCGATATTTCAACACTGTGTCAACAACGCGTGGTAAACGCTCGACCTAAGAAACCTAAGACACAAAGTACTGCTAACACATCGCGACCCATCTTATATTAATTTGGCGGAAAATTCTAAAAGCAATGCCTCTGATGGCGGTTTGGATTATTTCTTGCACTAAAAATATATAATTTCCACGTAATATTATTTTAGACATTACATTCTAATCAAGCATAAACATGTTCACTGTCACCAACTTCATAATCGTTTACACAGTATTCGACATCATTAATATCATTATCATTGTCACTGATCTTTCATCTCAATCACAACCCTTATCCACGTCCATTGTTACATTTCTTCACTTCCATTTTTACTACGAATTCACACCTTTTATTTTCAATTTTCGTTTAAATCAAATGGTGTTACTCAGAGCTTTATTTGTGCATGTATCAAATCTGCAAAATAGCTAACAGAAATTATTGAACATTTTTAAAATTATTCGTAATAACAATTAATATAATCAGCAGATCCTAAAGAACTGTATCAAACAGTCCTTAAATATTTCTCAGGTTTATTTGTTTGGAAGAATTGTTTGTTGGAATTACTATTAACAAATGCATAGAGTAACTAAACTAAGCACGGGTTCTTGGCGTGTCTTTGTGACATCCAACAATGACGACTTATTAACAGTTTCCGATATGACCTTTTAAATTACACTTTTTTCATCAAAGTCAATCAGAATATTGAAACAACTCGCAAAACTTTTAAATCCCTTACTAATATTCCTACAACGAAATGAACTCCATGAAAATCAATTTAAATATTACTACATGTCAAAAACCCATTGTACGTTTTCTTACCATAATTTTACTGAATAGTGAAAATTATCCATCAAAAGTTTACACATTCCGGTCGCAGGTACCAAAATGGTGTTTTAAAAGAGATTCCTTTGATTACAGATTTACGAAGCAAACTTTACATATAATCTTTAAATTTCTATATTCTAACGCTTTTCTATTCCCACATGGCAAACCATCTAGCTTTGTGAGCAAACACATTACAAACACGCTGAAAATGAAACAAACAAATGGTATATAATATAGTATTTGTTATTGATAAGTATCCACACATTACATACAACATCATAACATATAAAATTCAATAGAACAAAGAAGTGAATTGGCGAAATTAACACAACATCAAAGGTTATACTGAGCTCTGAAAATTTTAGTTTCGATAATAGTAATCAGATGACACGGGTTAGATAAAAGTGAGTTAACATACAGAATGAAGTGAGTTTGTCGCCAGTTATACGTAATATTTGAATGTTGTGTGTGTACAGTTCGCACCGGAGCCTAATCACAATGGGCTGCGGACGAACTAGTACTGCAATCGATGTCTATTGTATCTAATAATAGCCCACTATGCTATCTTAAATCATTTGGAAGGGTAACTGCAGAATCGAGAACCTACACTATGCATGCTACATAAATACAATACAACAAGTAACCAAGGTTTTATACAACATCTGGCGGCATGTTATAATAACACGACATTCGAATGCGAAATTAGCGACTTTGTTAATTTTCAGCTGTAAATTATGAAATATTTCCATTTCATATAACCAATTGTTTTCCTAAGTCTATTTAAGCTTGTTAAAATCTTCCGGGTGTGATTTATATATATTTTTAACAGTAAATATTATTATTATTTTTATATATTCAATTATTATTCACACTGCTCCTAAAATCTATTTAAATTAAGTGATCCTCCTAAAGATACAATATGATTGTGAAGTTATATTTGTAAATATTTTATATTCTTCAATTTGGACATGTAAAATTATCAAAAATGTACTCATACCGTAACATTGTATGAAATAAAACATCTAATATGAGTGCAAGCAGGCGTGCAGGTTCTTGACATTGTCAATCGCAGATTTTTGTAACCTTTAATTAATGTACACGTGTCACATTACATTTTTTAGGTTTACTATAGTGTTTAATTACTAATATGCTAATCATTTTGGATTCTTTAGTGATGTTTTTGCGAGTTCATTGTATTAAATTTTTATTAAATACTAAAATAGTTTAATAATTTATCACGTGTACAATATATGGCCGTGTGAACACTTTGTGTTATGTTTCGATCACTGATTTTACCTAACAATTTTTAATGTTTGATTTGTAAGGAATGTTTTGTTTTTGTATCATTTTGATTATTACTAGATATTATTATTGGCATTATATAAACTTTCTGAGTGCGCTACCTTCAATTATAAATACGTTATATAATTTCGAACTATTTGACAATGTGCAAATGTTGCATCACATGTAGTTTAAAGACCATCACATCTTTTAGTAGCATCATACCCCGCCTGTAGCACTCCGGGCTATTGTTCAAGCCATAGTTATTAACAGTAAAATAAACAGTGTAAAAATATATAACATGTTTTATTTTTAACCCAGTAGCTCACCAGGTCGGCATGGACACCGAGTTTCCGTCGCATGTAGCGTATCACATACCATTTTATTAGAGATACTACAACGTATGTTACTTCTCAAGTATCACTTGGAATATTATGTTACTATTTTTGCATATTAAAAGTTAAAAAAAAATACATAGAAAAACCTTCCAAATATTTTCAAATAGAATGAGCAAAACGATCATCTGATGTTAAGAGTTATTGCTACCCACATATGATGTTAGTAGCAAAAAGTGGTATACTGTACACATTATGCTTGCTGTCTTTAGACGTAAGGTATTAATTAAATCTTATTCCTCCCGTAAGCTCAAACTGGAACACAACACAACATTCACACACTACTACTAGACAGCAGATATAGCCATTGCTGTGGTAACCAGATAGACGGACACTGGCAAAAGAGACCTACCACCACTAAATAATTGACCAATAAAACGAAAATGAGCTGAAATCTTACCTGGTGTTGATTGAATTTAGAGAAATGTTTTCTCTATGGTTTGATTACATATTTCTGAATAATTTTAAAGATAATCTCACACTAGCTTAATATGGCCTTCTATGTACCATGAAGAAGCTTCAGTGAATTCTGTTTTCTCTGAAAAATCCATGACTACTTGATATATGAACTTGTATCACATAAAGAACAAAGTCCAATGATAAAATAAAAACCAGTAACATTAAAGGTGTCGTAAGTGGTAACATCTTAAAATAACGCAATTTCTATTCCTATCAAGCTTAAGAGAAGGAGGATTTGTTCAAGGGAAGCCTCAAGAACAATATTTCGAGGAAACCGCCACGGTCTAAAAACAACAGATTTCTAGATCGTACGAGATCCGCCAACCCTGCTTTAGCTTGCTTACAATAAGTGTGAGACCCTGGCTCAAGTAAGTATTGGTAATGGAAAATGATCTAATAGATTTTTTTCCTCAGCTGCTGGTTGTGTACCATGCTAATCAACAAACGGGGCTCTGGATCCCTACCATCTCATACCAGGCCAGTGAAGTGGGGGGTAGGCCAAATGTCACCCTATTGGGGGAGGTCAGTGTTAAGTAGTGGACGTCTATTGGCTGGTGATAATGATGATTATGAATCAAGAAACCAATAAAGTATCCAATTACTATTAAACAAAATAAATAACCTGAACCATTGATTTGTAATAAAATAAACCGAAACTAAAACTTAGTATGTAGCTTCATGGCAGTGGGAAACATTATTCTATTACGATCCGTTTTCAACAAAAATGTAGTTCCTAACTTGTATAGTAGCTAATCTCAAGCTATCAAGCTTGAACGTTTTGAAATTCGGCTATGGATTGTATTGGGTTGGCAACTAAGTCATTGCCGTTTTTGTCGATAGATTCTCTGTACACTTTCTTTAATTTTGTTAAAGTGTCCAGAGCATCTAACCTATATTTTTTTCTTACTGTGTGGACTTCTACGTTTAATTAAAAATAATGTTTTAGATTAGTTTTTTAGTTTTTTTTATCCCAATTTAAAAATGGAAAAACAGGACGTGCACTTCCGGCATATTTTATTGTATCACTTCCGAAAAGGCAAGAACGCATCGCAAGCACAAAAGAAGTTATGTGCCGTATATGGAGATGAAGCCTTAAAAGAAAGGC
>DWLS01000363.1:0-32115 GCA_018246255.1 Pachliopta kotzebuea | reverse complement strand
TGATAGGCGAGACTGGAAGAGAAGAACATGTTGTGCCGACCCTACATAAAGTGGGACCAGGGCAGGAGAAAGAAAGAGGTAATCATTGTGCCCTATGGTGTTTGTAGCCTCGAGTCGCAAGATGTTATGTCTAGTTATCCCAGTGATTTCACCAACTTCATTTATCCTTCAAACTTAAACACACCATTTGGTATCAGAAACAAGTCCTGGGAGGTACTAACGTAAACCACCTCTGGCAACAGAGACCTACCACCACTTATGACGGCCTCCCACTTAACATAAAATAATACCTCTCCTGTATTTGCGAAAGTAATTAATTCATCGTCCGCCATTATCGGGAAGTCCAATTCATGCAACAATTCTTCTTCTGTCCACCGTTCCAACGATGTTATTGGACGTGCTTGTAATAAGAATATGTCTCCCTGTAATAAAATAAATAATTATAGTATGTTACAGTACTATAATGACTCTTTAAGATACTATCCATCATAGAATTTATTTTAATTACAACACGGAGGCTCCTAGATCGATTCCTGGTTGTGAAAGAGAAAATTAAGAAAATTGAGAAAGAGAAGAATTAAGAATGTTTGCATTGTAGACCGATTTTTTGAATCCCCTTGGCTAGTTATCATCTAAATATTTTAAATATAACACCATAACAGCATTATTGTATTCCAGATATCAACACACAACAAAAAAAAAAATATTTATTCAAAGTTTGCAGGATTCTCCACCTCAGTCCTCATTACCTTTTATCATCACGTGAAATTAAAAAGCGATTAGCCCATTATCAATAAAAATGAAAAATATTCAATGTAATAGGCTTATTATTGGGTTGTTCGGAAAATAATTACGTTTTTTCGAAACCAACTTCACACTTAAGCCGCATAACCATTATATGTCTTGAGAGCTGATATTGCAAGGCTTGTGTGTGAAAAAGTTCTATTAATTCTACACAATAGTTTTTGGTTGGTGCCCTTTTAAATATGGAGAGCAATAAGCAGCATTTTCGTCATAATTTAATAATATATTTATTCATTTTACGAAAACTGTCTTACATGTTCCCCAAAAAAAAATGAAATGACTTTCCGAACAACCCAATAAAATGTATTTATTTATTGAGATATAGTTTCTTTTTTTATTTCTTTAATACTTACATTACTAACTGCCCATTCAATATCTCTCCCAGCTCCCCACAGTTTTTCCTGTGCTACGCCTATTTTAGCTAATTTCAATATTTCTGTTTCTGACAAACACGGAACTCTCTGCTCTATTTCAGACACTTCCTCTACGATGACTCCATCGTCGACAGGTGTCACGCGCTGTTTCTTCGAACCGAGCTCGATTTTAATAATATTAAGGCCATCATTCTCTCGCTTCACCATTATAGTATCGGGTTCCACTGACCCCGACACAACACTCTGTAACAAAAGTAAAAAGTCTGTTAGCATAAAATAACTGACTTCAATATACCGTATCCAATCATTTTATTATATGATATAAAATATTCTGATACATAATTATATCCTTATTTTAACGAAGAATGTAGTAGACGTTGATAGGATAAAATGATGACAAATTTTCTTTTTAACATTCAATTAATCTAATTGGTTGTTTTCTCCATAAACGAACAACGACAAATATGAGTAGTTGGAAAGTATATAATTGATAGACAAAAATAGTAGTTTTATATTAAATTGTACTTTTAATCATATATTGAGATAACTTACCTCGCCAAGGCCGTAGTTAGCGGTTATAAGCAGTCGTGACGGGTCACCCAGAGGATGTCGTGTGAACATAACACCTGCTGCGCGCGCCTCTACTAGCGCCTGCACCACCACGCCGCCACCGCACACGCACATCTGCCCATTCTGTCTGCACGAGTTTTATTCAATACATGCAAACACACACCCTGTATTGAGTTTTTCTAAAGATGTTAATCATATTAGTCTCGGAGGAAACGGTTCCTCACTAACGGAGTGTCCCATTCATAGGATTTTACGGTATGAATTTGAACAGGAAACAGGCTCGTATTCTTATACAAACTGATAGTTTAAAGAACTTAATAAAATGTAAATTACTTTGAAAAAAATTATGTACATAAGTTTATATAATATATTATCATAGGATGTGTACTATAGTAAATAATAGAAATAAGAACATTTAAATGTGACTATATACACATATGTGTACGTACAGGTTTTGTAATGATAGATGATAAGATAGTATAAATATTAAATGATATAAATAAAAGTTAAAAAAGCCCTGAATAATATCGGAGAAAAATAGACCAAAACATATTAGTTTTCTTGTTGATTTTTACATCATCATCACATTCAGGGCGCGGAAATCTGGAACTCACAAGCTAATTTCACAGTCGGCAGTCAAGGCTTTATCTCATAAGGAGAAAATTAATACCATTTAGACCCTACGCTTGTCAAGGGCGAATTGGTTATGAAAGCTTCTCCTTTCTCCTTCCCTTTATTACACGTTCAAGCTTGATGTAGAAGAGTATTACAGCTTTCTGCATTTATAAAGTGATATTAATATAAATATCAACTACCTGCGATAGTACGCGCTTGTAAATGCATACATTGACGCCCAACAGCGCTGCACAGCTCTCAGCACATCAGTGTCACTGATACAACCTAGTACTGTTTCATTTTGCCCTGCCGCTGATGTGGCTTCACTGTCCTCTCCTACGCCTATATAAAACTTCGATTCAATTTCTTTATTAAATTTAACGTTTAAATAAAGTTTAAATAATCTTACCGGAAGACCTCACCGCGAACCGCATTTTTGGACATAAATTAATTCCATTCATTTGTGTTCTCAAATTATTCAAGTAAAACAATATTTCTGCTTTCACGTCTTCTGTTATTTCTTTTGTCATAAGAAGATCCACTGTCCTGAAAATTGCAAGTAACATTTGTGTATCTGTAATATTTAATTGAAAAAGATTTACTTTTAAATATTAATAACACTGACATACTTTTTACATTTTTGTTTAAAATTAGATTCTTCGTAATTTTCATTCGCAGCCTCGATCTCTTGTATGGCTTTAATTATCTCTGGATATGTCTCCAGTTGTTTCTCTAAGGCGCGGGTAGTTAAACAAAATCCCGGAGGAACTTTGTAACCCTGAATAAATTAAATTGATTTTTGATAAATTTAAAAAATCCTATAAATTTGTACATAAAATTAATAAGAACTTGAAAAAAAAATCAATTCGTATAAAAGGATAATTATAGCAGAAAGCTTATCTTGTTTATGAATTGATCGTTATTCAAACAAGCTGTAATTTAATTTAAAAACCTTACTTCCTCCACTTGCACTGAAGAAAGAAGGGCCAATGAAGCACCTTTTCCGCCCACATAACTTGGACACGTAGCATCAACATCATGGAGTTTAACGCAATATCCAACTTCGCCGGCTTTTTCCTCACTTAACCACTTTAGATTTCGAATTAATGGAAGCTCAAATGATGTATCTTTTTTATCTGAAATATGTACTGTATGAGATCAGTAAGCAGTATTAACACATTTATTGTAAACAATATCTATGTACATAAGGAATTAGCACTACATTCGATTTAACTAAATTATGTTTATACATACAATTACTCAAATAAACTAAGTAGATATTTTCTCGAACTTTATGCTTAAGGTTAGATTTTTCGCAAGTAGATGAATGTAATGTATAAATTCTACCTTGTAACTTATAGCCCAGCTCCAGGATCCCGGAACCATGTTCACCATCAATTTCTGCAGTTAACGTACGATATACAACTTTTTGCTGTTGAGATACACCTGAGATGAGTGTTCCGCCATCTTGATTTATTCTTAATATAATTTTGAAATTGCGGCGATTCGCTGTTAATAAATTTTTTATTTCAATTCTGTACACAAAAGAGTCAATTCTTTTAGAATTTTTTCAACCTGTAGTTATATACTTTAGAAGAAGACATCGTTATTTTGTAATAAAATTTATCAATCACTTTTTTATACTGATTTATTTGAATTAATAATAATTTTCAAAGAAAATATTAGTATGAATAAAACTTACTGCTGCAAATTATTGTGTAAGATGTCGGTATAGACTCCGGTGATTCACAAAAATTTGACATTGTAAAATCAGTGGAATTTAAAGACTTAATCGTATAATCTGGAAATCTAATGCAGCCAGAGATTAACCTGGAAATCAATGTTAAATATATGATTATTATGTAATAACGCTTTTTTTTTAACGCGGGGGAATCCTTTTACGAAATATAATAATACTACCTCAATTCTGTATTTGTTTTTATTATAAACAATTGTACTTTAAAAAAACTTTTGCGATATTTAATACTCGCACTTAGTTTTTCCGATCTTGTTTGCGAATAATACACGTAATTGATAATAACACTCGACATCAGGTGAATTATAACCCCTTTAATAACACTTTTCTTATAACAAAAAAAATCAGTTGGATATTGTTTGTAATATTAAAACTCGACATGTGATAAATGGAAAATTTATCTTTTTTGTCTCAAAGTGATGAGCGCTTTGTAGCGCTGTGTACACCATTTTTACCACGCTGTAATGGGCAAGCCTATAACTTTCCATCCGGAACGGCTTGTTTATCTCATCGTAACGTTAAATGAAAAAGAAATTAACGTTTCAAAACTCACTCAGTAAATGTATTTTTGTATGAAAGTCCTCTCAATGTAATAGCAGTACCGTCACGAGCGGAAGCAGTTATAGTGATTGTGCGACGTGGGCAGCCGAGACCGCTGGATGACCAGCTTCTTTCTCGTACTCCTCGAAGACGTAAACGCTCTTTCCGCTGTAGTAAACCCTCCGCGTCAAATGACTGCAGAATACCTTGGACCGCGCCCCACTGCAATCGGCTACTGTCCCCACTTTTTCCCCTGCAAATTAAAATATATTTCACCTCTATATGATACCAAACAAGAGTTACTATATCATTGATTTGTATAAAAATATGAGTATGTACAAAAATGTGAGAATTCATAGAAATTGTTTCTGCTCTATTCACTTTGTTGTAAAGTCACAGAAAATTACTCTTCATCCGATTATTATAAAAACAGGTATTAACTACTATTTTTAGATACTCAGATAAAATTATTACTTGTCAATATTATCAGGACGATATCTGAAAGTTGATTAGTTGATTAAAGTCCATCTGTATATGGCCGAAATTATACCATATACTTGGTTAATGACATGCATAAATACACTTTTGTTCTTTCAAACTTTCACATTCATAATAAACAAGAGTTGTCATTCTTTTTATATATTATAACTAATAAGGAAATTTGTAGAAGTGCTATTATGAAGGCTAATATACATATAAATGTTTTTAACTCGTTGTCTCCTTGACTTTTCACATATTATGTTTAAATTTATTACTTAATATGTACAATGGCAAATAATTAAACAGTTTAAGTTGTAAAGTGTATTGTAGTTTAATGTATATTTAATACGTTGCGCTACGGTATAATAGTATTCTCAAAATATTCAAAAACTATTAATTACTTATTTTTGCTACCTGTCTTGGTATCAAGAAAACATGCAAGAAATTATACATACAACATTTGAGCCCAGGATCCATCGCGCCATGTATCTAATGACAGAGCTTTGGCCGCAAGGTGGTCTCCCCAATCTTCAGGGTGACGTATAACACTTGTTGAGGAAGCCCATCTGTGTACAATATTGATTTTAAAATCACCACATTATTCCCAGTCGCGATGTATCTAAATTTAAGGATGAGTCTATTTTTTATGGAATCATTTTCGAGATATTTGTACATTCATCACAATAACTTAAATATTTGCATAATTATAAAATACATTATATTATCATTGATATATTGTCGTTCTTTATAGTCTGTATTAAAAAAAAAAGGATTGTCTTCTAAAAACCATGAAACTTAGCGTGATTAACTAATACAAATACCACAGTAATTCAAATATCGTTTTAGTTTGTGTATTAATAACAAGAATTATTAACACTATTATGGTGATGTACCAAAGTAAACACAAAGGTAATAATCATGTTCAAAACAGTACAAGAGTTGGAAAACATTAACTTTTGACAATACTGAGTGCTCATTTTTGCCCTAAATCAGTGACGTACAAACGCACGTTCGTTGCCGAGTGATCATAGTAGAGGATACAGATATACAAGAGGATAGGTTACATTTAATAATCCTCCAATTACTTATTTGAAAAGAATCACACTTACTTCACTCACTATGGAAAATAATTATTCATTATTATTATTCAAAAAATCTATTTCTAATTATAAATGTAACTAACATAAGATTGAGGCGAACATGTTGCGTGGTGTTGTCGGCAGAATTCGTTAACAGGCCGTTGTAAAATATTCTCAATCTTTGCTCCGGCTCTAGGACTTGTATTTTAAGTCCTTCGGCGTTCCAACCATCTTCGATACCTTCCCAAGTCCCCACCAAAGTTTCAGGATGGCCTACAAAAAATAAATATTGATGTTTAACTTCAAAGAAAGATTTTATTTCCATGTCTGTCTTATTGAAGAAATGCATCGCTGCTACCAATTTAACGGGCTTTACTATAATCTTATTATGAAAAGCAAAAAGGCTAGCCAAAGTACAGAGTGAAGAATATTATACTTTTAAAATTCTAACTGTATACTACTTTTATATATTTAGTTTATGTTAATATATCATATGATAAAAGTATTTAAAAATAACTTACGTGACAATCTGTAAGAAACGCCATCGGGCAGTTTAATATACAGCGTAACTTCGGCCAAAGTCTTACGCAAGCACAGTTTTCGTATTCCCAGAAGTAGTGCTGCACCATCAGGAGCAGATGCGCGTATAGTTATGGAATCCCATCCTTCAGTCAAACCTTTGTTGGGTTTATCACGCAGCACAAATTTAGTAGGCAACTGCGCCTTCCATCGACTAATTGCGTAACGCGCAAAACAATATTTTATTGGGAAATTCCAACCTGTAACAAAAAATATCAATATTTATTGTTTAATCAAAATTAGTAACTAAAAAGTAGTAGTAATATTTACATAATAAATGATAATTTTTTTTAATCAAATTAAATATGAAAAATAAAGTTGATATTTTTCATATAAACAAACCAAATACTTCATTATTACAAAAATGTAGACCAAAAAAGTTTTATTTTATTCTCAGCTTCAATTTTTTAGTAACTTATGTGGAACGGAAGACAGAAAATCAGAAACATCGATAAATAAATTCAAGGACTTACTAAAGTCATTTATGTAAAATGATTATTATCAGTGTGTAAAGTAGATATCTAAATATACCGTATAAAACGTATTAAGTAATTACTCTAGTTCTTTGCTTCCTGGTTTCAATTACACTCTTACCCTTTAAATATTACTCAAACGTAAATAGTACTAGCAAAAAAAGCACTGTGCCTACCCCGAAGAGTTGCTCTGATTTGTTAACCAGTTGTATGGGATTCATAATAAGTACTGCCCAAAAGACATAGACGTAAGTATTGCCGAAGTGACCGCTCATGGTGAGCTCGCTGAGTGAGGCACCTATTGCACTGTCCTTTGCAGGTATAATGTAGTGGCGGAAGGAGAGTAGTAGGTCGGTATTACGTAATACCATTCTCCACACCCCCCACCTCTAAGAGAGCATCGCTTCACCGCTGATTCTACTACTATAAGCCGTGGGTTAAGAGTAGTGTCGGTATTGTTTCGTTGCTATCCATATCGTTTACCCTATAACAAATGGCGGCGGAGCCTAAGACCAGATGCGCCACAGGGAGTACAGACAGAGCTTTCTCTCTTTGCTCCTATGTTCTCTCCTCAACACATTCGAGAAAATTTGTAGCCCTAATGAATTTAAGAAGCCAGGAAAAGAGCATCTCGGAATGAACATCGTACCCAGATGAGAAAAAAGAGAAATATAAAAAATCCCCTGAGATGAAGCAGCACGGAGCGACCAACGCCGGCGAGGTCTCGGATCTATGAGAAAACGTTCCTTTGATCCATCCGTAAAGCGACGAAAGATAGATATTGTGAAGATTTTAGTTGGTGTAAGCCCGACATAATATGTTCTGTCTCTGCAAGGCGGTTATGCGAGAGCGTTTACTCCGCGTAAAAAAAAAATTGATTAATGATGAGTAATCGTAACAGTTTGTTTAAAATATAAAATCTTAAAATGATTAGGCCTTTTCAACAATTTGAACTCGCATAGTACAAATGGATATAAAATCAAGGACATCTTGTGTATCTAATTGCCGTACTGTCACGAAGTCACGGTAAAAAAATTACAGCATTCTGCCAATATCGACTTTATTACGCTTAACGAAGAACTTTTTTCCAATACATAAATTTTCATATTTATTTGATTAAGAAATAAGTATATATAAAAATTTATAACTCATATCATATTCCACAGAGGATATCGATGTTATGGTCAAATTAAGTTTTACCTTTCTCTCGGTAGGGCCCGGTTCTGACAGGAGGTCTTCGAAAATAAATTAAATACGTAACCAGCACTCCAGTTATTAAACCAGCTTGCAGAAGGATGTCATATAAATCCATTTTTAACACTTGCTTGTAATCGTTAAATAGCATGTTATATCAACTGATAGAGCAGATAGTCCTGATTGTGAACTCGTCTGCTTCAACACTACTGCACAGTAAATGAGTTTAATTTGAAATGAAATCGCTGACCGCGGCTTCGCTAATCAGTCAGTTTTCGTGTATCTTTGTTACGACATCTTTCACCTATGATAAATAAGTGAGACACTAACATGTACTTAATTTTTAATCAACGAAATATATAAGCAAGACTATTACAAATATAACTACATGAATGAGCCAATTTGTAATAGATGAGACAAATGATCTTTGTTAACTAATATCTTGTAATACAATAAAGACATTGTTATGGTGATTAATTTGTATATTTTAAATTGTAAACGTTCTATTTGGAATTCACATGCCAGTAATTGATTAATACATAACTCTAACATGCTTTGACTAATAAATAATAACATGTTTATTGGACTCGGCAAATAATCGTAAAAATACACAAAGGAATAGTAAGTTTTCTTCTCCAAATTACTATAATACTTTAATAGACTTTTTGTTATATTACTAATTGCCCTATTTTGATGGGCATAAACAAATATTGTAACGTAAATAAACAGCTATCCATATCAATCATTTACAAATTCATAATAAATTCATTTTGTACTTTAAATTGTCCTGATGATTACAACTCGTCTCTATTGTCTTTGCAATATGTTATTAGTAATTATTGCTTAATAATATGTACTTATCGGTCTTGTAAAAGTATTTGGTATATGATTAAACTGCGGAATAAACCACACACTTACTTTTAATGAAAATGGATACAAATTACTGTAAACAATATATAATTTATTTCATTTGCCAAGGTATTACATATTTATATACTGTGGAATGTATCCTTGTGTGACTTCTTTACTATCCCACATTCATTTATTTTCATATTTAGCATGTTTCGGGACTGTACTATTTTCGCTTGCTATATATTTGTCCCTATAATGAATAATGCTCAAAATAAATACTAAAAAAATTCATTTACTGTTAATTTTTTTTCTAACATAATTTAAATTTTTCTAAACATTAAGTTAAAAATGTTATAGAAATATTAATTTAATATTTTGTTGGACATGAACTTAAACATAAACCTGTACTAAGTAAAAAATGCAAATTTAGAATACATGTATTCTTAATACAATAAAATAAAAATATAAGTAATGAAATATAAATTAAACACAATTAAAAACTACATATAAAATACTTATACAGCAATAAAACTGGCTAGGATTTTTTAAAATGTTTTTATTCTAACATTTGATAAGCATAACATGCCGTCAAAAACGAAACGCCGGGCAGTTAGTTGCACAAAATGTTATAATGTAAATTTTTGTGTAGAATGAGGACATGACAATAAATAAAATTACAGTTTATTGCATATCTAAAATTACTTTCAATATAATAAATAACAAAGGTTTTTAAGCTAATATTTTTGGCCATAGAAAATTCTTTATTAAAATACCTCCTTCAGTTAAGTTTACGGTTAATTATTAATATATTAAAAACAAATTTATAATTAAATAGAAAAAAGTCACATGATTATTTCAAACTTATAAATGTTAAGAGATTTTCTGTTAATATATATGTTGGGTGAGAAGACATATTAACCGAGAAGAATAAATAAAGAATTCAGAGCGTAATAAGATTCGCAGGAGACGAGTTCCGACTCCAACAACGGCTCGCTCGCTTCTGAACCCGGGAAGGGGAAACAGGCAAATTTTATAGGTAACTCGGCGGAGTGTAGCGCATGGGGGGGTGCAGGTGGTACGTAAACCGATGACTCATAGTTGTTTACTGTGTTTCGCGCCGACATATATGTCTAAAATGCAAAAAAAAAAAACAGAAGCAATAGAAATAAACCGGTTTAAATTCAGGTTTTCACATTTTATTTTTTTTTGAATTATTTACACGGCCAACTATTCCCAACAAATAAGTCAAAAAGGCCTAAAATAATGGACATAGTAAAGGAGGATATTGGACTTAAATTATCGATGTAGTAAAGGAGCAAAAAATAAATCACGTGTCGATTTTCGCTAAAAAATTTAAACTAAAAATAAATAAGTGAAATCGATGATTACTATTTTTTTATTATATAAAACTGTTATATAATCATATGAGGAATGAATATACCTACTTAAATTTATTTCTATTTAATATAAATTAAAATCTTTGTCAATGAATCAAAACGTTCCCTGATGTTAAAAAAACACCGTCAGAGTTTCAAAATAAATGGTCAATAATGAATTATAAGGTAATGTGGTAGTTTATAAGTATGATAAAATCCAAAAATTTTGGACCAAAACTTAATGATTTGAAAATAACTTTGCAATATTAGATTGAAATCTGGATCGTTTAACCAGTTCCTTAACCAATATCATGAACAGTCGTCTTAATGTTCCCGCAGTTAGCTACTTAAAGCCTTCTCTCAAAAAGAAAGTCAACATGATTTATTTTCCAAGCTGGCCTATTTTTTTCAGAACATGCACGTTTGCTCAGGTTTTCTTTTCCGGAAACAGGTTTCGAGGGATTCGTACCCGCGTTTTTCCGAAACGTGTACAGCCGAATTTAAAGACTAAAATATCACTTTGTGAGAGCGGCCTTGACAAGGGACCATCACAGCCGGATTTAGAGTAGAAATGATTTTGATTTATTACTATAGACAAATAAAGTATTTTTGAGCAAACAAATCTTTGTCATAATAACATCAACTCAGTCTTTCACGTCAAACAATCAATTCTCACCAATAATCTGTGATTGTTCACCGAAAGTATATCCATATCATCATCAAAACAAATGTAGGAATGTATTACTCGTTATAAATTATATTTTTCGAGGTTCGCGATCATTTACTTCAGGAGAACGAGATTTAGTCTAATAAATATAATTATAACATAGATATGTTCAACTTGTTTATGTATTTGGAAGCCAAATTTCAAATACATTTATATTCAAAATGTTTATTCCATTACCGATCGCTTGTAGTTGGTTATATATGTCGATAATTAGTGTATAATAAAAATCCCATCACCATACTATAAGAGCAGGTGTATCACTTATCGACAGGTGAACGTTCTGATCGGTTATTAAAAAAAATTCTAATACATCACTTAAGCCTCTTTTTGCTTCTTCTAAAACTAAAAGACATAAATTGGTTGACACGGACAATTTACATTGTATTTCTCCACGACAAGTATCAAATTACATATAATATGTCTGTTTCAATCATCATTAATCATTACATCAATCCAAAATTGTGCAAATTAAATTATGTAATATGGGACTAGAGACTGTCTCTTACCAAAAATAAGTTAAAAGAAGGATCTTTGAAAACTTGCTAGAAAAGGAGGTGTTGGCGGATTTACAGGTTCACAAAAGCTGTCGTTCTTATAACATGTCAGATCCTCTCACTGTTTTCATCTACGTGTTTAATCTATAATAACAACAAATAATAACATCATGAAATGCTTTGTGCTATGTTTTGAATATATGTGTCTATATTATTATTGATCAAAATTGTGATATCTTTTTATAAATTGTATCTCGCACCAAGCCTTATTATAATTGACGTAAAAAAAATCCTAATCCTCTTTTTGCTTCACAGGCTCTATTTCGTCAGGATTTTCGGTCATACTTGTAGCTGTGTCCATGCGCGACATATCTACAGGATACAACCTGCAATAAATGCGTGTTATTATATATTATTGTTATCACAACTGGTATTTCCTTGCTCATGAGGAGAAAGTTAAAGCCATTTATCCGCTGCCAATTATCCACACGGTTTATTAATGTCATATCCACTTAAGCTGTAGTGCTAATTTTTACTGATAGTAGATCTCTGTTGCCGGTTACCGGCTAAGTAGATCCCACCGTAGCTCTTATTTTAGCCGCCAAACAGTAGTGCGCACAGATTCTGTTTTCTGGTTTGACGGGCGCGGTAAGCTAGTTAAGCTACTGGAATAACAAGACTTAACACTTTATGTCTCAAAGAGATTCGCGCAAAGGAGTACAATGTATACATTCTTAAATAGCGCGACGCTGTTAAGAGAAAGCTTATCACTTACCATAAGATAAACTTCTCGCTCGTCTCGTAGTCTCATAAAATAAAAAAAAGTAAAATAAGCACATGTCGGTATTAACAACATGAAAACTTAACGTCAAAGGAGATCGTATCTGCTACTCTTCAATATGTATAATGCCTGTCACCGGCGTACAAATTGAGATCTAACGATTAAATATTCAAAAATATAGTTAAAAAAATTACCATCGTTGATATAAGTAGATAAGGAAAACCAAATCATCTCGGAAACAGGCGACGCGATGGGCAGTCGGCATGGTGATTATGAAGGCGAAAACGTCGTCTATGAAAGTGTTGAAAGCCTTGTACATGAAGGCGCGCCATGGTAATGCAGCCACGGAACGCAGCCGGTAGTTGACGAACAATTGTGGCAACATGAACAGGAAACCAAATGCGTACACCCCGTTAACTATACTGTGCAGGGCCCAGGAGTACCAACTGGAAAAACCATTAGCACAATTGGAATTTTGAATCATACAAATCCAAAATACAGATGATAAATAGCGGTTAAGACCAACCTCTTATGTGGTTCATAGATAAGCGAGTACAAAGCACCAGCGACACAGAGTGGATACAGCAACATCGACAGATAGCGCATGGCCTCAGCATCCGCCTTCGCAGTGCTTTTTTCTGCTGCGTCATCACGGTGCTCACGCCACATTCGCACACTCAACCACGACACGGAAACTCGCAAGTGAAGCACTTTCGTTACCTTCCATAACTGAAAACGACACGAAAGTATTAATCTCATTGATTCCAATGACTATGTCTATGCGGGAAATTAGATAAAGGGTGTTTTATTCATATATGATAGTAATGTTATTACCTCAATAATTGCACTGATGCCCGCAGGAATGAGAACTAGAAGAGATGTCTGCTCATCAAGGAGGTAGAAGAAAATGATGAGTTGCGAAAATGCACGCCACAAAACAGTGCGTGCAGAGAGCCCAGCCAGCGATCGCCTTCCTTGCCAAAAGGTCACATCATTCTTGAAAGCTAAGAAGTCGAACAATAGCTGCACAAACAAACAAAATAGTAATACTATCAGTATAACATATTGCTTCCTTACTGTATTGAACATCTTATATGCATTAATTGATAATTATTTACATGAAGTATAATAATATATTCAAACATAATATATGCTACAGTTTGCAGGTATTTTGACCCTCAAATTGAGATAAGCTTCATGTATTTTACAGGAATGTCCTCTAATGCTTTTTAATGCAATTTTAAATAAAAAAAAATCTATTTACTCGTAGCCACAGTCATGTCTCAATTAAATTATTTCTTTTTTTTATTGATACTACTTATCTTAAGCACTAATTTTATATTTTATTTAATTACCTATATTACAGGCAGTAAGAATTCGAAATTAAAGTACTTTTTATCTCCATGGAACATTACTAAATATTTTTTAATAGTTTCTATATATGTGTAGACTAAAAATGATTATATTTTGCATTGATGTAGCTGTCAGTAGTATTGTGATGCCAATAAATACTTTCTCAAATAAAATTATTATAACTTACATGAAAACTAGCTATCAAAATAGTAGCAGATAACAAATACAAATTTGTGTCTTCAAATATTCCTTTAACATCATCAACATCTTTTTCACTAAAACCCAGACTATGTAATTGTTCCAAAGCTAAACGCACATGTAACGCTAGCCGTAAAGATCCATATGTTGTAGGTGTTACAGAAACTGTGATGTTTACTTCAGACATACTGTTATTCAATAATTGCAGATGTGATATTCTGGATTTCAAAACATTTTGCATAATTATGGGTAAAAATTTTCCATTTCGAACTCTGTAGGAGAAATTACATTGATTTAAATTGCAGTCAGCAAGAAACATTTTACACCCATTTTATAATCAGAATATAAAATAGAACAAAACATATGTATTATTATAAGGTTGATGTAAAACACAATAAATATATTCATCAACACCAAGACAGCCTGTTGTTGTCCACTGCTGAACTTAGGTCTCCAAATCGTTTTCCTATAGAGCCGACATAAATATATTTACTTTATCAACATTTTTATTACTTATATTCCCCTACATATGAAAATTTATTATAAAACAATATAACAACATTATGTGCCAGATTCAACAACTAAATATGATATATATTACCTTAAATAAGGCAGAAGCTCAGGTGGTATTTTAGCAGGAAGACTTAACTTATCCGTCAATATTGACAAGGGAACTAAAGTAGATATATGTGAAAATGGTTTAATATTTTTCTTAACAGGTTTATCAGAATCCACCTATAAGAAAACCAATTTTTAAATATATCAATAATTGCATGAGATACAAATATTACATTGTTATATTCACAAACTTTCTTCATGAAGTCAATAATATTACTTGAAGTATAAAGTACTTTAAGTTACATTTGTTTAATAACTCAGTAACTAACTCACATAAAATAATATGACTAATCTTTTTGTCATGCTATTTACAAAACAATGGCCTTTAATTTTTTAATACTTTTTACAACTTACATTATGTTTTAATAAATTAAAAGTTGCAGCTTGAGGTTCCACATATGTTATTAGTGGTAATGTATGCATTGATTCAGTTTCACGGAGCTCATTAAACTCTTTATATAAACGGTTTTCATCCAGCAATACAGCATGCATATATAATGTGCCATTATTGCGGGTTCTTCTTGGTATTTTAATACTCATATCTCTGTCAATAATAAAGAAAAAGTATATTGCCGTGTCCAAAATATTGTTAAAATTAAAAATTTTAAAATAACTACTGACATAGTATTTGGCATTCGGTAGTCAATTTTTATGGAAGTATGAACTTTAGTTACAGACTCTAAAGAAGTACCATCCAGACGAGGGTATTCCTTGACAGACGTAAATAAAACTAAATGCTGTATTGGGTTTGAGATTAAATAAGACGAAAAACATCTCTCGCCACGACTACACTCAGGCGGTATAAAAATTTCAGCTAAAGTCCATATCGTATGAATTATATATATGGCTACTAATACAGAAAGGATAAAACTAAGCGACATATACTGCATAATGGAAACTGTGATTCAATTTTAAATAACTAAAGTACAGCGTTTCTTAATACGCTCTACAATGTTTTAATTTGACAATATGAATGGTTGGTTAATATAAGTTACTGTCAATATGACGTATTTGTAACCAATCAAAATCCAACATTCATTTTAATTATTACATTTGCAACACAGGTGAATCGGTCATTGATGTTTGTACAAATCATTACATGAATGAGCTAACAAAAGTTATTAAACCTGTAATACACATAATATAAAACTGTCGTATTAATTGTTCCATTAATTTTTAAAATATGTAATAATGTTTACATTTTTTTAAATGATTGATATATTTATGTATTAGCAAGTGAGCCCTATATTACATATTTTAAAGCATTTCAATACTCATTTTTAGATATAGTATATAACATAATGTCATAGTATATAACATAATGTCAAAATTTTAGCAATAAAATTAGATTGAATTTTATTTTGTTGTCAGTGGTACTTTAGTTAAAAGTTAAATATTTTTTTTAGGACCGGCAACACATCTGATTTACATGGACGACCGAACAGGGACGTAATAAATCGGTGTCGCCTAGGAAATAATATTGATGTTTCATTTTAGTCATTTTAGAGGTAAGTTACATTATTTAATAACTCAGTAGTTTAAATTCTTGCACAAATTACGAAATGATTATAAAGTGCATGTGGCAGTGTGTTTTGACAGATGACATAGATGTTGATATTTTGTTTATATTTCAGGATGGTTCATAATCTTGTAATCAGTTGGAGGTAAACGTAACAACAGTAGTCCCCAACTTCAAAAAATGACTTCTTATCAGCATCAAACGAACCCCGGCTTTAATGGTCATGAACGTTAAAGATTTACGCACAGATTCTGCTCTGGGTGCACGTATTAACGATGGCAGCACAAAGTACGCCCAGAGCGGCAATTCGCTGCAACGTAAATCAAATAAACCATTCCAAGATACTGGAAGCAGCTCATTGGGTAAGGTGGATGTACAGACCTCGCGTCCGTGTGCGATAATAGGACCTGATCGAGTATTGCCTGCACCAAATTGTAATGATGGCTTTGTCAAAAAAACGTCTGAATCGTGGCCTTGTCCAGAAAGTATATATCGCCAACCACCAGACTACCCACATAAGATGACTGAATATCAACCAACAAGAAACATATCACCTAGACAAACATTCCAAGAAAATATGCAAAGAATCATGGTGACGCCTTATAGTTCTATGAAAAAAAGTGATGACCCTAACTTTCATGTGGACCGTAACATTACAATGTTAAAAAATATAAAATTAAATATACCTCTGGAAGCAAAGTATTGTGAAGTGCCTTATACAATGAATCCAACATGTAATGAACAGAAAAATGTGAGAATTGCTGAAATTTCTGGCTCCAGTGTAAATCCAGTCGTTGCTAGAAATGCAGCCCATGCATGGACACCTAATAATATTAACATACGACCTTTAAAGTCTTATGGTGCTCCTGAACTTTATCAATATCCTGATTATTCTAGTTGTGCAGGTCCTAGACCAATGCCAATTATTAGACCTCACCGGACTATTCATGAAGATCCTGGACGAATGTATACTGAACAATTTTATCAAGATGCTAGTGTTCGTTACAGACCATATCCACCAACAAAAGGAAGATATCCACATAGCAGGTATGATTATGTCAACAATTATTCAAATACATTCCATCCACCTCCTCCATTTCCAAATCATGCTTTTGATCCACAGAAAACAGTGACTGCACATTCTTATCCTTTGTATCCACAAGTCCCTCTTAAATATATTGATAGAAGAATGGGGGAGCCTATAATAGATGGATATCAAAGGGCAAGTCCTCAAACAAACCTAAATGTTACATATCGTAATCCAATAATGCACTCTTCATTTGGGCCATTACAAGCAAATAATATGCAAAACAATATGATTCCTTATCCATCAGAAAATCCTTCTAAGACTGTGATTCCAAACAAATTACCCTTTTATAACAATAGTAATATGTATCGAGACTATGAGTCATCACAGCATAAAAATGTAAGTCATAGTAATTCTTTAAAGGGGGAGGTTTTATGCCCTAATTATTCGTCTGTTAATATGCATGGTATGAATCAGCATCCACTTTATCGCAAAGAAAATGGTCCAATTAAGACCTATGAATATTTACCACATTTTAGAAGTTTAGATCAATCAGTAAATTTTCATAATACATTATTGAGACATCCAATACATTTCTCTCCGAATGCTATTGCAATTTCTCCATCAGATTCAAACACTAGTAATGATACAACACAAACACACACCAACCAAGATGATTGTGGATATGTAAGCCAATCATCTACTACTAGTGGAAAAAGTGTAGACTTGCATATTAATGGATACCCTAATGAACAACATATGTATAAGTCACCAGAAAATAGAAATGGACATGTGCCTAGAAATATAGCAACCCAAATACCTAATAGTAATAAAAATTCTAAAATGAAGAAGGTCTTAAATGTTCGACAATTTCTTCAAATGTGGAATGAGGGAGATGATGATACTAATGAGCAGAATATGGATGAAAGCATTCCAAAAGATTCTTCTGAATTAAATAGTTTATCCACTCAATATGAAAGTGCAAATAAACAAGAACAGCTCTATGTATTGGGATTGGTAAATGTACCAGACGAAGAATTGGATAAATATAATCATATACAAAAAATTTCAAAATTACCAGAAAATATTAAAGGTTATAATAACATTGAACTTCTTAACCAATTTGAAGAAGCAATTGAATCATCAAATATGAGAATGTTTAATTTAAAACCACCAAGAGAACTACACAAACAAACTAAAAATATTCTTCCTAAAAATCAAATTAACATATCTCCTCGGCCAGTATCTCCTTTAGATGTTGAAGCTAAAATAAGCCAATCTGTAATTCATAAAGAAGTAGGATGCAATTTTGAAATAAAACCATGTAGTCCAAAAATGTTAAATGTTGAAATTGCCACACCTATTCAAAATATTTTAGATGAAAGAATGATAGAAAAAGTATCAAACCCTATTGCTTCAAAGCCTGTTAAGTCACAAAAAGTAGAAAAAAATAAATTTGAAAGAAGTCATTTAAACAATGTCCAAAATACACATTGTGAAGATTTGTCAAAAGATAATGCTGTAGAAAGTAGTTGTAATTTGGATAATATGCAGTATACCAATGAGAATACCATTAACTCTCTGAAACAAAATTATAGTTTACAAGATTTAGAATACAATTCAAGTGTATGTTTGGCATCATTGCCACGATTAGACAATGACATAGAGTTAAATTTTCCTGAAATTAATCAGCAGTTTATAAATGCTAATACCATAGAAACAGTTATTACACCATCGTCTGTAAAAGATTTACCTGTCTTGAATTCGGATCAAATAGACAGTAGTGTTTCTGAAAATAAAACTGTGCAAATGTGTGACATAGAACATATTCCTCCAAATGCAGAAAACGACAAAGAAGTAACAAAGTTAAGTAAATACCGAAAATTAAAAAGAACTGATGTAGATCAAAAAGAAAGTCAAACAGTAACTTCATGTAAAATACAGCTGAGGACTGACAGCGTTATTATCAAGAACCCAGATACATTGAAAAATCATGAAATTACTCCTAATTTATGTATTAATAACTCCTCCATTAATAAAATTCTGGATTTAGATAATGAAGAAAACGATACTAATGCTGACAGTTTAACAAAAGGAATTTCCGATGTCGTTGAATTTAGTACAAGTATCAAAAATGAAAAGGAAGAAAGAATTAATGACAGCATTAGAGCGGAAAATCTTCATGTGCCCATAGATACAGCTCTTGATTTTAGTTTAAACAAAAGCGAATCTGGTTTAGCTAAAATTTCTTCTCTTAAAGAAAATATCAGTAATGATTCATTGGTTAGTTTCATTGAGGAAGATTTAGAACCTACAACGTATGATAAAACTAAATTGATTGTGTTTCCTAACAATAATGCGATATGTGATATTAAGGAACACTTAAAATGTAATAATGATGAAATAAATTCGCCTTCTGATATTAATGTGCAAGAATTTGTAAAATCTGAAATGTTCAATACAGTGCCAGAATTTTATCCCAATGAAATGAAAAGTAATGAGAAAGAATGTGATACTATTTTATCGCAAAAGGAATTGTTGTTCAATACAGATAACACGAAAATAAGTCACACATCTACCTTAAGTAATTCTGTTCCGGATACTGTCATAAAAATGGAAAATAGTTTTTTTGACGAGGTAAACAGGGATATTGTGGGAAATACGAATTATTCTTTGGATAAAATCTCACTTAACACATCAATGAATAATGGCCCAGAAATAATTAAAAAAGATCAAAACATTAACACTATTAACCAAGTTAACCTTGAAAATAGCATCTCTTATATTAACGTCTTAAAAACAAAGACCTCTCATCTTGAAGCATCTGATGAAATACAAAATAAACATTTAGGTGATGAATTAATATCTACAGAAAAGGCATCTCTCATAGATGACATTAAATGTGTGAATAATTATGCCAATGAGAACACGGAATTTAATCTTATTCACAGTATTTCGGAAAACATTGATGTAAATAATTCAGAGTTAATAGATGCTCAAAAAACTAGTAATGATAGTGAAAATATTGATAATAATGTAACAAAAGACATAATAAAACATTACGTAGAGTCTTTGTCACCAAAATATTTTAACTTTAAAAAACGTTTGCATTCTCGGATAATTCAGAATCTTGTTTTATTAAACACTACTATTTGGTTTAAAAAAAATAAGTCTTGTAATAGCGAAAGCGAAAATATTTCTAGACATAATAAACTTATGTATATTCAAGACGAAAATGGTTATAATGTAAAAGCAAAAACGATAGTTACTGAGCCAATAAAAATAGCTACAAATGATATCCTGAAAAACGATGTAGTAAGTGCAGATCATACTATGGTTTTAAAAAATCATGATCACTCTGATGCGGATGAATTTCTTGATAATAAAGATGACGTAAATGAAGTGCATATATTAAAAAATGTAGGTGAAAATTTTGTCGCTGATGAAATTGTACTAGGTCAGGTTGATCCTGAACCGACAGATTGTTTTTTAAAATGCAGTGAACAAAATATTGTTACCAATAACACGCCTCTGCTTTCGCCAAGCAATAAAAGTTCCGTTAGTGGAGTTAAAGAATTAAAGTCAAATTACATAGACTTCAATATAAATGATGATGTGAAGAGTAGAAATGAGGTAGAAAAAGAAATTTTAAACAAAACTGAACGACCGCATAATAATCCTCGTGCTTACTTAAAACGGTCATTCTCTGATTCTGCCTTGAATATTCATTGTAATGATAATCACAACATTTTCAACTTAAAAAATATTAATACGATTCCCAAGAAACGTAAAAAGATCAATCCTTGCGAAATGATGGAACCTAACCAAACTCCTGTCAACTGTAATATAATTCAAACAAATCGAAGAAATTCTATTTCTACTTTTTATGACGAGGAAAATGTTTCGTTTTGTATTCTTATTGACAACTCTTGTGTTTTATCTGAAGAAAATGTCGAATCACCAAAAATATGTTTAGCCGAAATAACTGAGGATGCATTCGAAGGTGAATTTGAAAGTGATTGCACATTTACAACAGGGGAAGTCATATTTACTGATAATGAACCTAATAATGCAACTAGTCCTGAGAGAGAAAATTTAAACACAAAAATAAATACTCCTGACCTTGACAATAATTTTGCTGATGATTATACTGTTAATAATAATATCGAAAACAAAACTTTTGGTGAAGAAACTTGGATAGAAGATGTCGCGTGTATCGAGACAGTATTTAGTGATGATATAGTAGAAGATGTTGTCCTTAATTGTGCATCTTCACCAAATGAATTTAATGTATTAGAAAATTATAACGATTACAAAAATGATTCATTAATATACAATGATAGTGAACATATTGAAAAAATTAAATATATTTATGGAGATGAAATGTGTGTTGATGATGCAGAACTTGTAGAGACTTTGTACAAGACACCGCAAATGGATGTTAGAAGAGCTCTTATCCATAGGGAATCGCACTATATAGATGACTCTAGTCGATGTTACGATAATGACTCATTAGAAAAAATATTGTCCGAATCTAACGACAGGGATGAGTTATTACCGAATGCACAATGTTATAATCAAAAGAAAAATTTTTCATGTTTAAACACATTAAAATCATTAAACGAACAAACTTATAACAATAATCTCAATCCGGAACTACCCTCGGAAAGCACCGATAAATGTAATAATGAATATCTCAAGTCAGATAATTACGAAAGTTTATGCAAATCCACAGAGAACATTACTTATGAACCAACACAATATGACGCAGGTTTTTCAAGCGAATCAAACTACGACTACGTAAATCCATATAATTATAAAAATGATAGTCCTAAATATTCAAGTTCTAGTTCCCCGGAGGTATCTTCCACAACCTCTGAAGAAAAGAGTTGCGGTATTTTGTTAAAAATTACAAACTGTAATGGATCTATATCATCGCAAATAAATGAATTTGGCAGAAAAAGTGCATACAAAAATGGACAAAATTTGTCTGAAAATAAAGAATTAGTAAGTAACTTTAACAACTTGTCAAGGAAACGACCACTTATTACTAAAGCTGCACAAAAATACATACCTCCATTAAAAGAAACCATACACGATCTTAAAGTAAAACTTCCTTTGCCTCAACATAGTTTAAATAAACTAAAAATACTAAAAATTTCCAAAGATAAACCAAAGTCTGATAAATATCTAAACAATACTAATTCTATTAAAAGCTGTTGTCCAAAGAAAACTAAACCAAAATTTGAGGATGTCCTTAAAAGCATAGACGAAGTTCAAATCCAAATGCATAAAGAAAAGAATAAGAAACACAAACAATCCATTCCTAAAGTAGTCATTAAGAAAAATGAAAATGGCGCTCATTACACAAGCACTTCCAATGAAGTAGAAAACTTCAATCCCGATTTGACAGGCAGAAAATGGCAACCGTGGGTGTTCATTGAGAAAAACTGTTTCGTTGATAAAATGGCTCTTGGTAATAAAATGAAAGCTATTTTCAGTCACAGAAAAAATACGTACGTTTTAGCTGAAAAATTTCGTAAATACAAATCTGTTAACAACGCGAGATTTGTTATAACTAAACCGAAACTAGAGGACTCGTCGTCAGGGAAACTCAAATATACGATAAGGTTAAAGCATAATTACTAGGGTAATTTGTTTAAGTCCTGTTCCATTTAACCTAACCATCTATAACAATATTTAGCCGTGTTGGCTATTTTCTTATCTCACCATTTCCAAATGGTTTAATTTGAGGACCATCATTTTATTCGATAGTTTTAAAACGAGATCCTTAGTTATCGCTTGGTTAGGCGCCATTTTGATTTGTACCCGGTAGATGTATAGCGTTAAAGCCAAAATTTAAATGTGATTATGAAAACAAAGAAATATTTAGGTACTGCGTACTTTATTTGTAGTGCAATCTGATCAGATCTGTATTTTGTTGTTTTATTTAAAATTTTATCTCTAGTTTTGTTTTTAACCTTTAATCATTCCATAAGTTATTAGTTAAAAAAAAAAAAATTTTTTTTTAAAGCTAATTGCACTTATGTGTACATATTACTCATCGTAACATTTCATTAAAATAACAATTGTTGATATTTCAAATAAATTTAAGTTTTTGATGTCCTTTAAGTTATTTAAAGTTTTAAGTGATTTTAACATCGTAAGTAAGAGATATTACATTTATTATTGATACTAAAGCACATTTAACAATAATAGACGGAATGTATATATTTTGTCAACTTTATAACAATCAATCAACACACTGGATCACTTTTTTACACGTGTTAATGAGAGTGTACACTAGCTACGTGTGCAGTGATTATAATTTAGTTGATTTTGGGAACAGTTGTTACGATCGCAGCAAACCGTAAGTTGGCGGTCAGATATTGCTCACCTAAGTTTTAAGCACGTTAAGTTTAAGAAATATACTATTAATGTAGTATAAAAGTACAAAGAGTGCACTATATTTATTGTAAAGCTTTTTAATTATATGTTTATACAAGTTTATAAAGAATTTCTATATATAATATCTAAAACGTCCTCTATATTGTTGAAATCGTAACGGAACATTAATACTCACGACGTAGTTACATTATTGTTTTCAAACATAAGGAAGCTTATTTACTACGACATTCCACCGTTAATTTCGCCTGCTGTCATTTTTTTTTCCCTTAAATATTGTATGAAAAGTATAAAAGATTGCCTGTAAATCTAAAATTAAGTGCCTCAATGTGTTTTTTTTATAACATGTTACATTTTTGCTAAAATATCTATAGTCTAATGACCTGTGTAGTGCCTTTACATTTTAAGATTTTTTATAGTAACAATATATATATTGTATAAAAACCAGATCTATGTTTATATGAATATTGTTGGAGTTCAGAACATAGAAATCCAAAGGATATTGAATTGTTCCTAAATCACATAAATCCGTGCAAAGTAGACATATTTTGGAACAAAATGTTTCCGCCGGACGCCCTTTCACTCGTACATGGTTATATTTTCATTACCTTGTTATCCTTTATAGGAATTATGTATAAGAGGCTATTTTAAAGCATAATTTTTATTTTAAATAACTTTAAAAATGTTTAATTTATATACAAATCGGTTTAGACTTGAAAGGAACCCATTGCCTGAAACCGGACAGGTAGGTACGACTGCAGCGTCCTTTCCTACCATCAAAAATTATTATGTTAACATTACTGTCAACTTGTTTTAAGGTAGTAGCTAGTAAAATTTATGATAACGCGAATCAATATTTTATGTCTCAAAATGAGCACAATATGGTGATGGTATATCATCCAAAGTAAAGCCCTACATTGTGGGTCAGCGTATATCTTAACATCAGAACATCGCCCTCGTCTGATATCTTCGTCGAATAAACATATTGGTTACAAATAAAAAATCTATAACAGACCATAGTATGTGTGAAAAGGTTTTAACGGTGTGATTAATCACTTAGTATTGATAAAGCATAGTGCGCATAATTTCTGCTATCGTTTCATTTGTGTAACATATACATGTGCAAAGCTGTGTTTTTAGTTCACCATTTGGTTCCAATAAATTGTCTGTATTTTGGAAAATATCTAATGATCTCAAATTAAAGGCGATTTCAGTTTTAAATTTGTGCGCGTCTGTGCCTAAAGCATGTAACTACTAATACACTATTTTTATACTGTATACAGGGTGTTGAGTAAATATACCAAAAATGTGCTTTTATCTTTTAGCGAACGTTGCCTTTGTAGATAATTATTAAGGATACAGTTAGTTGCTAAGTTAAATAAATGTATTTACTTCAGTCTAAGTACGCGCGAGTGGTTAATTGACTGTTTATTTATTAAATATAGAAATATATTATTATAAATATAGTGGGGTTATTTTAAGGCTATATGTAATAATTTTTAAATGTACAAAGGTAATGATACTACCTTGATCGTGTAAGTGGAATTCTTTATAAGTTATATTATAACGTTTGATATTGAATATTTGAATTTTAATCACAAATTATGGCAAGTTCACAAAAAAATAAACCAAAAAGGAAATAATAATTGCTGAATGATAATAGTTCATAGTGATGTGGCTGCCTATTCGAGCATTTATATATAGTTAAATTAAGAACTTAAGGAAAATATTTATTTATGCCATAATTTGGGATTTCGTTGTAATGAATTATGCTCTTTTTAAATATTATAATCGTTAATTCCACCTTTGTATTTTTTTGAATACCTTGTATGTTTGTTACGCACTGTTGATTGGTTTTGTTAAGTTTACATTATTCGCACATCGTTGGCCATTATTATAACATAAATATTTTAAATACGGTTAAAAGCACCATTTAGTTAAGGGTTAAGGTTTAACTTTTGTTTGTAGTTACTATAAATATATATAATTTCGTTGTATAACGTTAATGCATATCTCTTATGCCGGCAACGCACGTGATAGTGTTTCGTGATAGATGTAATATACAATTACCGTCAACCGACCCACACACTCGCTGTAAACCATATGAATACTATTTAACCGTATTGTAAATAGTGCAGTGTGTACGGATTAAATATTTTAATGGGTATATTGTTTTTGAGTGGTAACTAGTTTTGACGTATGAATTAAAATTGACCAAATAAATGTGTTCCAAATAAAAATGCTCTTTTTATTTAGTTTAAATTGTTTATTGCCGTTTCGTTACACAGGTATGTTGACCTTAACCGCTTCTTGGCGTATAGCATTAATAAGGTCTTGGTTGACGAGAAACACAAATCGCAGATCGGCCACCTGTTACAAGAAAATTATTTTAATGTAATTCATATTGCAATGAGTTAAATGTTACCTGAAAGCTATATGGAAAGATGATTATTTCGTGTTACATGAGAATATACTAATTTTATTATCGTATAGTTAATTACTCACGGGCATGTGAAGAAAGATTATATAGAATAATTCTAGCTACTAACCTCTATGACGCTGTTGTGATTAAGTTTGACTTTGTTTCCTTGGAGCACTGGCCGACCGTCGACGAATATAGGCCTCTTGCCTTCCGAGGACATGAAAAAATCACCGCTATTACGTAGACGTATTGTTGCTTGTTTACGGGAAACCTTCGCCGCCGGACCTTCCAAGCTTAAGTCCACGTCAATGCTGTGGTCTCGAGTGCTTCGTCCAACGGCAATCTGCAAAAGAACATTATATTTTAAAAGAAGTAATAACTTATTACTATAGCAGAGTTGTCGAATTAGTTCAATTAGTGTGACGTGAGTTAAAACAACAATTTGTCATTATCGGTGTCATAATTCAATCAATCAATCACCAGCCGATAAATACCCACAGCTGGACAAAGATCTCCTACTCCGATCGGTCATAATTCATTATCCTCAATGTATAATTTTTTTCCATTATTCACATTAATAACTTTTTCTAATAAAGGTAATGCAATAAATTAACTCCTTTAGATTATGATATTGTTCCCTTAATTAAATTACTATAAATTAAATTTGGCAAGTCTTTACATGTAAAAGATTAAAAAATCCATTATATCAAAAATAGATTATAGCGCTGGTGGCCTAGTGACTAGGTCACACTTATTAAAAGTGACGTGTCACTTTTACAATATCGAAACGTTTATAAAGACAATATAATACAACAGACAACAGCATATGTTTGATGTGAAATGTAAATATAAACTAAGACAAGCGTCATTTGAATATCATTTATGACTAATTTATAATAAAAATCGCAAATTTCTTATAAAATTATTAAAAATTTTAAAGGTCACCATACAATTTATAAGAAAAATTATTCTGAATCAATTTTCTTTTGACCATTTCAGTACCTGCTCAGCCCAAATTATTGTCTACGAACAGTAGCACACAAATGTATCTGTCTTGAACTGTGATATACTGGTGGTACGTCTCTTTATTACCGTTTCTGGGGAGGGCAACAGCTCTCCCCAGCACGCTCGAGCAACGAGCTCTACTCAGCAATTAATCTTACTGGTCTCTGATGCCGTCTCCCTGGGATGTGCTTAGCAGCAGTGCAGGGAGGCAGTGCTCAGTTCCGTAGGAGATCCCGGGGCCTTCCGCAATGCATTGACGATGACCACCGAGGGGGTTTTAGTGGGAAAATCTCACATAACCCAGACTACTCCCCAGAAGTAGGGTATCTTTTGAAGATTTCCCACGCGACAAAAAGAAGTCTCTGTGTTACCGTTAGACTATACAAGTAGGTACCACCGCAGCTAACAAATAGTAAGGTATAAACATTACATAGTTCCCTGTTTTAAGGATGCTATGTGCTAGTGAAATTACTAGGGATAAAGAATTTTAATAATACTTTAAGTCTCAAGGCGACGAGTACAATACGGTGTAGTGTATACCATCTTAACTCACGTTGTTATTGTCAAGCGTATCACTTACCATCAGGTGAACGCCTTGCTCATCTCCCGTCTCGTGCTATAGGCAGCTATAACGAAACTAACATCATCCACCACTTTGATATTATATGTATTGTTTACTCGTCGGCGACTCTTATAAAATAATTTAATATATTCATGAGAACATAAATTTTCTTAATTGTATCTTAAATCGGAAGAGATACATAAACATATATAACATATACTAAAATAATAACGCAGCGCTGGTTAATATAGCATACACAGCACCACATTGCATTTACTCGCCATAAGTTATTAAGTCTCGTTACCGAAGTAATTTCAATAGCTCACAACGCCTTTCCAATCAAAACATAGTAATGTATACACACCTACTGTTTTGCGGCAGAAATATATGCGATTGTAACTACCTACTTATATATCAGTAACTAAACCACTAATTAACACGGTAACAATAATACAAAATATAGTTTTACCTGCGTACAAATTCCGTAATATTTTTCTAGTGCTTCACATTAATAATTACTGCCGTTGGGATATTAATATTTTTACACTGCACCATTAGTTATATATAAAACAGTAATCGTTTATATCAATTGCGTCATAACTGATACACTGCATAAACAATTCGTCGACAACTAAGTAACACGTTTAAACGTGTAAAGTGAAACTAAACGTGTTAACATATACAGTGAAGTATATTTTTTTTTCCACGCGATTGTACCGTCAAACAAGTGCCTTTAGTGTTATTATGTTATTACAAATAAGATATGTGTTGTTTACTCGTTAATGCCGCCGATAACCTTATCGTCGTGTACGTAGTCAACTGACGGACACGATTGGTATAGATCGCCAGTAGGCCCCTTAACATTTCACACATTCGCATATACAAAGAAATCTACTATCAGGCAAGTTTGTTATTTATTTCTTCCTAAAGATTTGTTAATATATTCCGCGTACAGCGCAGGTCTCGAGGTCACAATACAATATATTACGTCTGTATAATGCATTCGTCGGAACTGCTTATACGAATACTTTAAAATATCGATAACTTTAAGTTATGAAACCCCAAATTCAACTTGAATATATATTTTTTATTTGATGAGGCGAAGTGAGCAAGGCGTTTATCTGATGGTACTGTGATATGCATGCACATAATATAGTGGCGCTGGTGATATACACACCACCACATCACGCTCGTCGCTTTGAGACGATATTAGTCTCGTTACCCCAGTAATTTTCCTAGCACCTTCAAACCAGAACACATCAAAGTTCGAATATTACTGTTTGACGTTGGCAATAGGAACTGCGGTGGTACCCACATAAACAGTTTCTAGCAACAGAGAGACCTACTGCAAGTGAATAAAAATTATAAATATATAATTTAAAAAGTTTATAATAGTTTAATAAATAGTAAACTACCATTTGATATAAATGAAAATAAAATTTGCATTTTACTTTGTGACATACAAGAAATCACTTGTAGAGATAAAGCGGCCCTTGCCCACATTTAGATTATTAGTTTAGTTTAATAAATTAACTATAACGTGCGAAAAAAAAATTATCTGTACATACAAACAAACAGAATATTTTTTATTAATTTAACGTTAATCGTTTAAATACAAATCGGAATAATATACATTTAATAAGGCGTCAAACCTTACCGAATATAATGAAGTGTTTACCCACAAATACAGTTAGTTGCGTGGTGTTTCTCATTTAACAACACTTATCAATTTAAAAAACCTACTATCGGTATGGAATAGTTTTTAATTGCCTATAAAACGAACCAGTACATCGCGGAATGTTAATACGTAACATTTATTTACTATCGTTATCATATATCATGTCGACATATAAAAACTTTACAATAAAAGTAATATGAATGACAGGAGAATTTTTATATCGCTTCTTCGTGATTGTAAAAACTTGTACATCGAATATAAACTTGTATAACACCGATGTGTTTAATATCAAATAATATTCGATATTAATGAAAAAAATATATGAAACAATATAATTAACAATTGTTACATTGAACACAATTGAAACGTAATTGTGTAACACTGTGTACGTTTGTTTACCGGCGAGTGCAACCGGGCCGCCCTTATCATGTCTTTAATTAAACATTGGAGTTATCAAATAGGTACGTGGGCTTATTAAACTGATACACAAACACATATACAATAAAATACGAATAATTAAAACACAACTAAACATATAACAAAAAATTTTGACTACATTATACAAGTATTTTCATAATTAATAGGTCATCAAAGTATTGTATAATATGAACATATTTTAAAATCTATTTTAGTTAAAGAAATAAAAACATTTAATTTTTATTTATATTTTAAATAATGAAGTCCGGTGATACTAAAAAAAAGTATCCTGTATTTGTAGGTCACCGTTACCAGAGACCGTTTAAGTAGGACCGACAAACAGTAACGTTTAAACATTACACTGTTCCGGTTTGAAGGGTGCTATGTGCTAGTGAAATTACTGGGGTTACGAGACTTAATAATACCATATGTCTCAAGGCGATAAGTGCAATACAGTGTAGTGTATGCCATCTTAAGCAGCACTACGTTGTTATGAGCAAACGTATCACTTACCATCAGGTGAACGCCTTACACGTCTCGTCTCCCTAAAACAATCTATAAACTTTTCAAATTTTATGAGTAAATAATTTACATGAGAACTCTTAAATAATGATAAGACCAACACATATGCCGACGTTCTCAAAAAGTACACCTTGATAGGCGTTGTTTTCAAGTTTACATTAAAACCATAATTTACCTCAGTTTATATATGACCTCATGGAAAGATGAAGAAAGCTGATTATAGTTTAAAACTAAATTCAATATAATTTCATTATTAAATGTAACAAAAAAAGGCAAAGAAAAATGACCATAATATGGTGTGGTAGAAGAATATATAAAACATCAAAGATTTATTCCTGTGCTAAAATTGGAAAAGCTCCAAATAAAGAAGATTTCAGGAGACTGGTGAAAAGGAACTTTTTGGAATTACGAGATTAGGTTATCTAATCTGTTTCTATTGATTTATGTATGTATTTATTTATGTATTTTCATATATTTGTATATAAATTTAATATAATTATATGTATAAGTAAGAATATATAAGTGTCATATAAATACTAGTATTATTATTCTAGCTTAATCTTTCAGACTTTACCTACCACAGCATCTCCCACCTCCTAGGTAGACTGGCAGTAGAAAGCCTGTAGTCATTAAGTCCGCCTATTGGCCCCTAGTTTTAGGTGATGCAATAAAGTTTTTATAAATAATAAATTAATAAAATAAAATTACCAATATTTTATTACTATAGAAAGGTCAAAGTAAATTTTAATTTATGGATTTATAAATGAATAAAGATATTTCATCAAACTAATACAGGAATGAGAAAGAATATATTAAATTATATGCAAATTTATATTGCAGCAATGAGTAATAATTTTAAAGTAACGTCTCTGAGAATCTAACATTTATGAAAATTTCAACACACATCAATTTAGCTAAAACTCTAACTACCATAAAACCCAAAATGTACTCATTTAACTGAGTAACTTAAATGAACAAGTAAAACATTTTACTTATCTAGATTAATGAAAATAAATTGATAAAAACAATTTTTTTTGTAGCTTAAATTCCAGGTCAAGTAGTTAAAGGTAAATTAAGTCTACATTGAGGACATTGTGTTATACTATAGCAAAACAGACAACAATAGGTTACGACGGAGACAAGTTAGGTCTTGGATTTGAGTCTAGAAATAATGAGCTGGGTAGTGAGAAACCAGATCAAGAAGATCAAGAGTCGAATTATTTACGTTTCATACGACAAATGAAATTTTCTAAAAAATCCTTTATCTTCAGTCTATATGATATAATACATATGCCCTTTTAATCCACCGATTTTGTAAGAATATTACTTGACTCTAGTTATGTCAACGTAACCAACCATATCAGCATCATAAATTTTATTAGGGACACTTAAAAATAAGGTCATGGGCAACCCTAATAAATATTACAAATGTCACCAATCTCAAGGAACATAAAGCGATAACCATACAGCGAAAAAGTTATGGTTCTACTACGTTTATCTAAAGCAAATTTGTGTAAATCACCAGTTGCATGTAAAAAAGGAACCAGTGAAATAAATGTTAGTTCTCTATGCACACTCATAGGGTGTGTAGGGGTATAGGGGATGTAAAGGGCCTCACACGCACTAAGAGGTTTGACTCCTCGTTTTTAATAAGGACAGCTAAGGAATGGAACAACTTGCCGGCGTCAGTGTTCC
>DWLS01000362.1:0-32121 GCA_018246255.1 Pachliopta kotzebuea | reverse complement strand
CCAAACAGATAAAAGATGTTTTTTGATTGATTGACTAATTTAACTAATGCGATTCTTTTTCATTGCCGCGAATCATCTATCGCGCCGATATATCTATACACTATAATTTTTGTTTTAACATATATACATAATAAAAAGTTACAGTTTGGCAAATTCACTAGCTTCTGCCTGCAGCTACAGTTTATTTTATACAGGAACTAATCAATGCGTATATGGTAGTACTTGGCTAAAATAGGTGCTGCAATTCTAAAAGAATTCTACTAGTATTACGTAGGAAAAGAGATTTATATTTAGTCAACTTATTTATATGACTTTAAAAAAAAATCTGCGATGTTTCCTATATTATATGCGAAATGAAATAATTTCTGTTGCATATTTAATTTCTTTCTTTGAATAAAAAATGTAAATATTTTGATAATTAGACCCACGTCATTTTCGACGTTGTATTACAGAAGATTGAAAAAGTCTATTGTTGGAGTGCGGACGTATAGAAATATTAAACATTCGGTACACATTTTTGAGAGAAATGTTTCGTGTCTCCTAAACAAAAGGAAGATCTCTTAAATTACAACGCAATTCCGTTTACTGTTTGATTATTTCTTTCAAGATATCGTCTTATACAATTTGTTGTAATCCTCGATTCTTATTTATTTTCAAGCGTCTTTATGGCATTTTGTTTTTCTTCTGATGTATGTCTTTTGTTAGAATGGCCTTTGATATAAAAATATTTTTCGTTGCTAAACAACATTCTTAATTAAATTAACAGGTTTTAATTCATGATTATTAATAAAAGGCGGCTAAACAACCTTTCATGTAACGTAGTCAAAAGTATGTGTTAAAAAAATACTTACGTTGTAGGTGCTCCAGTTCTGCTTCAAGTGTTCGTGAACAGCGAAGATCTGCAAAGAAGATTACAATATATTACTTATTCATTTAGAAAGTTTTATAGTTTTTAATTCAAAGAAAGGAATTTATTTAACAAAATTATTCTTTTTTTGTTGTTGAATATGAAAATTATGTTCGTTTAATATCGTCAAGTGTGCGCTCTGGAAAATAATTTTCTTATTCGTAAGTAGGCTGGAGTATTAGAGGGTCTCGTAGGAGTATAAATACATGGGATGTTTATTCAGTACAATTTACGTGTAGGTTTTATACATTTTTTAATCTAGATATGGAAAGGGACCGTAAGCCGCCTTTCTGTTACTACCTTAGTGGACGATGAACACTCCCATACCATTTTACATTCCTTCCGAAAATATATTTGTATAAATAAAAAATATACCATCTTATACTATCAAGTAATATAAGAGTATTTTGATAAAAAAAAAAACAAACAGAGTAACGTAGTCATGTTCAATTCTGAACATACATTGAGCTTTTGAATAAATGAAACATTTCTGTTAGTGTTCAAATAGTTCTCTTAGTGCTCAAAGGTTACAAATAGAACAGTATCATAAAATATTACTTCTGCGATGTGTCAACTTGAGACGTACGGTAAATATTTTGCGACTGCCTTATTCTCCTAAAGACGTTTTAGTTTTACGAATGTGCGTAATTTCAGAAATGAACATGCATTCCATTGGTGACATCTGATGATAAAAATTATACAGAAGTTTTTGTAGTCCAGATTCAAAGGTAACGACGTAAATTTAGTAGATACGTGTTTAAAATATACAAATGAACTATTTTGGTTTTGTGAACGGAAATAACGAATCTTAACAGTTCATAAAAATCATTTAAAATATATACACAGGATATTCTCTGTGTTCTGTTTGTTGTAAGTTAGACATTGTAAACTGTATTCTTAAACTCAGATGAGCTTTTCTTTCTTCTTCACTTCCTTTAGGACGTGAAACCTCAGTCATTATTAGCGAGATGAATATGTAACAAAACAAAATTAATAATTTACTCTGAAAAATTTATTTAGAAGCTATTATGTTAATTTCTTATATATATAACTCTATCTGAATCAGCGAAATAATTACCACCAATTTTTTTAAATATATTTATGACTATACTTCGTAACTACATGGATTCCTTTATTGTATAATGTGGAGTTATATTACAGTATCCTTACGTCTAATAGACTGCCATTAAATAATATATATGAAAAAAGGAAACTTGATGTATTTCCCAGATTAATTTAAAACCACTTAAATTATTTATAAAAATAAAAAAATATATATTATTTCGGATAACTGTTTGGTCCATAATAGGTTAGTAATTTAATCTTAGCAATAGTGTTAATAACAATTAAAATAAAAAAAATACGCAATGCATGGACTCAACGATGGCAGCCTAACGATAACGATTTATCCTTAATTTACGACAGTTAACCTAATTTATTTACATCTGTAAATATCTTTTTCTCTATATAACAGATATGTGTCATATAACGTATATGTATTCCTTATTTCGAGTGTAATTACGTCGTTAATTTAATTGTTTAAAAACGATGGCTTGAATAACGAAAGAGAGTTATGGCATGTCATGTTATAATGTATGGGAATGTGCGAGAAGACAAACTATGCAGTGAAAAGGAAGTCCCCAATGTATTACAAACATAAAGCGGGCATCAAATTTACCGACCCTGCGTTAATATTTAAAATATTGTGTTATTACACTAGACGAATGTCACAATGTTTAGTTTCATAAAAGCCATCAAATTTTGTCACACAAATGTCCTTGGAAATATTGATCATTATAATCAGAATTGGACAGTTGCACTCTATCTTATTGAACAGTTATATTCAGATTTGGTTGCGTATACACATAATTTACTTGTGGAGCGTGTTATAAGACTTATGCGTATCACATCGTATTTCACAGTACAATATGAACTGTCTTAATTTTAAATACATTACGTATACAATGAAGTCTTAAGAAGTTTTTTTGTGGTATTTTAAAATAAAACATTTTGTTTTCTTATATTTTATTTTGTTTATGATAGGAATACGCATAACCTTTAGGTAAACACTAGCCTCCGATTCTATTATAATTTAGGTAAGTTTAAATGTACTCGTTAACTTAGAAAAGTTTCAGAAGTATTTAAAGTTAGATAGATGATTATGACAAAAAGTAGTATTTTTTTGTAATTTAAAAACAAATTTAAAAAGTTCTTGGCAGTTATTTTGAAATTTTACATTGTAAAGATTTTACAAGTGATTGATATGAAACAAAAATAAATGTTTTTTATTACATGAACAGGTTCTCTTATTATACATATACAAGCTAGGTAGACGTTAAGCGGGCATATATTAATTATATTTGCATATGTCTGTAAATAGATGTTTAATATATACATTCTACACATGAACTATGTATATGTTATACGAGTAATACAGTCTCATTTGATGGGCGAATTACAGCAAAGTGAAATAATGCAAACACTCTACTTGAAAATTATACGTATGGTTCCAAAATTAAGAAGAATAATATACATTAAACTATTTGTATGTATTATTGACAGTTTTTATATTATTTTTTTGTTATTTTTATAGTATCTATTATAGGATATTATAAATAATGTAAAAACAGGTATATTCGTTTTAAAGATTACCCGAAATGAACACGGAGATGGAAAAATTATTGAAATTAAATTTCCAAGTGGCGAGTATGAAAATTATCTGTGATAAAACTTAATTTGTTTATTTCTATGATATTTTTAAATTATTCATCCACGTCCAAATACGACTTGATTATCGTAGCCAAATATAGAACCTTTGTGATTTTCAGTTGAATGCAAAAGTGATTGGACGAAGATATAATTAAATTATAAGTCCCGTTGAGCGCCGGATGCGGTACACGGTGGAGTGATGGGTCCTCAGGGGCCCACGGGCGGTGTCGCGGCTAGAGTGTCACAATCTATGGCGAGAATAATTCATGAGCGCGGGAGAGCGGGAAGGCGGTTTCTAGGAGGTGTTAGTCAGGGTTTTGAAACTGCGGCATGCCCGTGTACGAATCGACCCATTGTATTACTATTATGCAAACCGTCGGCCGTCGATAGCGGGCGAAATGTTTTCAAGCATACGACGAACTACATTTCGCTAGTTAAAAGGTTATTAGAATGTGGGTCATGATGTAATTGTTTACAAGGTCAAGCCGCTATTTTGTAAATAGTTTTTAGATTCCGCGCAACGCTTTGTCCTAAAGCGAATAGCGAAGGTTTAAAATGACATGCCAGCAACAGTTTTTCGGTCTAGATGCGAAGTGAACATCTTTAAGAGAAATGTGAATGAGCTACATGTAGGCGCTTTAAAAAACTTAAAAGGATCGTACTTAAGTGCACGATCCAAAAAATTACAAAGTGAAAGATATGCAGATATAAGCGATCTATTCCAGGGAACCTTGTATGATATGAGAACGGATGGCTAAAAGTTTTTTAAAGTCAAAAAAATATGAAAATTTTTAGAAACTAGATAATAATAAGCAATTACGTTTCTCTGGAGTTTTTCCGATTCGTGTTTTAATATTCATATTGTAAATTTGGTTGGGGCGTAATCGTGATGAAAAGTAACAATTGAATAAAATCAATCTACCTGGGGGCCATTTTCCTTACTTTTATCGCTTCGCCGGTTTGGTAATTGAAAATGGGTGAAAATTTATCGACAGCCTTAATAAATGGACTATCAAAACGGAAATTGACGTTGGATCGAACGATGTTAAAATAGATGCTGTTATTATTTTGTAAATGAGTTAGGGTAAACTGATGTGGGAAGCGGTGTTAGCGGAGTAAATTTAAAATTTCGCTCCGACGACAAAGTTACATGAAAAAACTAGTGAGTTATAGTAAGTATAATAAAAATATGTATGGATTAATAAAGCAATTTTTAAAACTTTGCAAATTTATGTAATAAAAAAGTTATGATCACCCACAGAGTTTTTTCGTTGCCAAAGAAAAAAGGGACGAATTGAAAAGAAAAATGAAAAAGACAGATGTGGGAATCTTTAGGGTGAAGCCTATGTCCAATAAACTAACGGCCAATGATAATAATAATGAAAAAACACGATTAATACAAGTAATCGCATAAATTTATAAAAATCTGTATGGTTTTAATATCTACTTTTTGTTTGTTTTCGTTTGTCATTATGTTCTCGTTATTCAAATCTAAAAAGTTTTTGATTAATGGAGTATCCTGAAACGTTGATAGCTCAGTTTTTAAGTACTGTGGATCTACGCTTTTACGACAGGAAAAGTTAAGAGTTCCAATTAAACTGAGCTAAAAAAAAATAAGAATTTTGTTAGGAAACACATGTGTTCCAATCACAGCTTTCTTGAATATTAAACATTTACGAATCTGGCCTAGGTCATTATGGTGGACAGTGATCCTAACTCTGTAAGAAAAAGTCCTGATTCCTAAGTATGGAAGAATTGAGTTATATAAAAGAAATCGTGTTTTATTTTTACAAAACTATTTAGAAATAGCTATGATGAAAAAGCAGGCGTAATGCGTATAAAAAATTGTACAACATTTTTTGTTTAATTTCGTAACTCGTTCGTACTCTAATTTTTTACTTTATTTACTTAATCAATTAACTTAATTGGGTGGTAAATATTTACACTTGTATTGTATGTTTATATTATTTGTGACATTTAAGAAAATTATTTCTTTAACAAATTAATATTTTATTATTTTATATAATTTATTATTTTTAACAAAGAATTTATTTTCTTAGATGTGACAAATAATATAAATTATGTATGAAGAAATACTGAATATTAATTTCTATTTATCTAAATATGAAGTTTAATTATCTGGATACTTTTTTCTAAGCTTTCAACAAAAGGAAATTTGTTGTTTTTCAACAACTAATTTAATAATATTTTTAACAAAAGTTTCATTTTATGTCATATATTCTACTACATAAGAATTATGAACGATAATGTATTAAGCATAACAACAGCAGAGAATAATTTTGTTTATTCACTTTTATCAGTTTGTTCATCTTATGTTTAATATTATGAAATGTTAATTAAGTAATCTGTTTTAATATAACATTTATGCAACAATATGGAGTCATTAGACAGGAAGTGACAGTGTTTACGTAATATGTAAATAAGGGCGTAAATAATTTTTTGTTAATAGAACAATTATTAGATACACGTAGTTTTGTTAGTACGAGGTAATAAATTTGCTTTAATGATTGTACAATATTGAGACTACTGTAAGAGATTTCTGTGATAAATGAGACCGTGTTTGGCCTACACTCTCGGACTAGCTGGAGACTAATTTTCATTTTGCATAATTAATGTTTTAAAATTTGTAATCCAATTACATATTGTCCTTGTTATAATTGTGTAACATGAATAACAATTTACTTGCGTAAACTTTAAATTCTCTATTAAGTCACAAGTTTACGTAAACAGTTTCTTTTTGCTTATTTAACTCACGATCACACAATCTATTAACAATCTATCCCAAAAAGGATTAAACGGTTGTTATAAAAATTCAATGGGATGTTTTCATCATTAGAAATTAACTAAGTAAAACATCGACAAATTAACAAGAGCATCAATCATCCATATTTGTTCATTTGGTTTATAAGTGAGAAACGAAGTAAGGACTCATATAGTAAGATTTATTCTATGACGGTAACGGTTAAAAAAAATGTAAATTGTATTATTTCATTACTATGCGATAACTATTGTCATAAAAGTTGAAATGTAATCAGTTACTAATTGTATGAAGAGAGCAAGCTTGTTGTTTATTGAATTAATACTAATATATATGTATAACATAAGTGCAAAATACTTAAAATGTAATATTTTCAAAATATGTTTTAAAGTTTTTAATAACGAAAAATACACGTATGAAGCTGAATATTTTGTATTATAAACAGAACTCCGTTTCTAATACAAAGAAGTAAAGAAAACGGTACCAAGTTATGACAAATATTGAACTCGATTAGAATTGACTGGTGAGTGTTGACCCGCCTCTTTCTATTAAAACCGAAGGTCCATTTTGAAAAGTTGTTCTATTAATAATACAACATTAATTGTTCAACAATACAAACCGCAGAATATCAAGCGGTTCAATAAACTGCCCAGAAATTGAACCTTCACTTACTGTCAAGGTTGTGTCAAAAGTCACGATATAATTCCGAACACAGTAAACTGTTTTATAAGCGGTAGATGTCTGGCGTAATTTTTTATTGAATCATAGTAAGTAATAATGAATAGATCGTTAATGAGACTACGCATTATAATTTTTAATGCCATTTATTTCTGTAATAATTTAGTAGATTTTCTGTAGAGAAGACAAGACATTATCGGTAAGGTTGATATTCGTTTGATGAAGATCTAAAACGTGTTTTAATTAATGAACAAGAAAGTAAATAAATCAAAATAAATACTCTGTATCAATATTTAAAAATCACTTAATTAGTCAGTCGTACTTTAAAATGTTTGTATTGTGATATTATCACGGCTAAGATTTTAAGGATAACATATATAAATCAAATTTGTAAAACCGTCTTAATTTTTAATGAAATCTTTATTAATATATACTTTTCGATTATTTGTTTCATGATGTCATTATAAAACAAACAAACAGGTTTTAGAATTTCATTTAAACTAGAAGTCGGATTAAGAAAATAAGGTGTCACATTACTTTAATCTTCACCAACCGAAACTGAGTAATATCTTAAAATTACGTTTGTCGTGCTTAGACGTCAAGCAATTAATCAGCATTAAGATTGAGGGGTTGTCTCCATGGCGCAACTCAAACAAAGGGCAATAATCAAATGTCGCTATCGAAATTAATGACAAGAGTCAGCTACCGCTCCTCATTGGTGTATAAATTAAATACATTAAATTTATCAATTGGTTTCGTGACAAGCTATTTGCTAAAATCATGCTCTCCTTATCCTTTGTGTTTGTTGTTACAAACGGTCATTATCACGATAAGTCAGAACTGACCTAAATACTCCACCACAATTAAACCCTAGAGGCCACTTTTTGACAATGAACTTAAAGTAGTCAACGGCTTTAACCTATTGTCTAATAATAAAGACAGGTTGTTTGTTACCTATTGTTTTAGAAACAATTTATAAATACCGTTGGTGGCAACGATGTCATTTAAAATTTACAAAGCCAATACTGTAGTGCAGTAATCAATTTCAAGGTGAGTGTTTAGATGTTTTCAATTAGTTATTCAATGCGAATGTAAATAAAAGTTCACTTAACAACGTTTCATGCGGAGTTGAGATCATTATCGAACAATACCGTAAATCAATAAAGTATCTGATCAAACGATGAAATGCGTTGATCGTGCGAAGAATGGGTATTTTAAAAATCACCTATAGACCGAGTAGTCATTGTTGGTGATGGCGAAGTACCAACGTGTCCGCGGGAGTCACGATCTCAGTAGTCAATGTGAAAAATTTATGCAACATACCGTTGAGAATTTTTCCAGCTATTTTAGGAATTGAATACGCCACTCGAAGGTTGATACCAAAAGGCTTTTAGCCTTCTGAATGAAACACTGAAACTCAATTTCATTTTGCGAATATAAATTTATACGAAACGATTTCAATTTAAGTACAGAAAGGCAGGCCATCGTTTGCTTTTAAATTCTGTCTTCTTTATAGTGACTGTTAATATATTAAACTCTGCATCAGAAAAGAGAATCATATCTTATTTATCATATCTTAAATAACAAGTGTTTAAAAGATTTTTAATAGACAAATTTTAAGTAAAGAAATGTGTTGTAGTGAGTTATCTTTTGTTGTGTTGTAAAAATCTGTGTTAAAGGATATGCTTATAAAAAAAATTAGTAATAACGATTTAGATTTATTGCGATAATATTTTACAGTATAACTGTTAAAGCATCTATTGTTTCAAGTAATTTAAACAATTAAAAGACGCCGAGACAGTGTGAGTTGAGACGTTTATGAGTTGAGACGCAGAGACTGCTTAGATTGGAACTAAACAATGATTAAAAAATCAAGGTGCACCACGTAAATGATCGCGATGAAATCCTTGTAATATAATTTAATTAAAACGGAAGGAATAATCGCGTTAATATATTTTTCTTATTCAGGAAATCCGTACTTATTGGATATTTTTTTGTTACTACTGTCTCGTTACTAACAAAGAGGTATTTGATAACAATGCGGGCTCTCGTTGTGTATCAATTATAGAGGCGAAATGTTCTGTTATGTAACGAGACCTTGAAGCTTGACCGCAGTCGTGGGACTCGGTATTGACCGCTTGTGGTATAATTGTAAGAGTCAGCGGTTTCTTTTGCTTTTAATGCTTTTTATTAACAACATTTTAAATACGGTATAACAAAGATGTAGTGCTAAAAATAAAAAAAGATCACTGTTAAACTTGTACAGATCTTTTTATATCTGCCGATATCTTCTACTTTATTTTTTCTCGCGATATTTGGGTGAAAGATCTTACTTTCTTGTTCATAAACCCTTGATCGTCTTGTTAATTTATAAATAAACTATTGTTTTGTACAATTAAAGAATCTTGTTTACTAAAAGTTAAACAAGTCCGCGATAACAATTCTGCGACACATGTTTTGCAGATATAAATCATGCAAGCTTAAAGTCAACAAAAAATACTTAAAAAAAGGCCGGCCATTCGGCTTCCCAACCTAAGTCATAAATTATCAATTTTATTTTGCACATTTTACAAAATTTTTAAAATCTCTCTGATTTTTTAAGTCTTCAATTACAAATGTATAAATCCGAAAAAAATCATTTTATTCACACCTGAATAAAATTTTAATTATTATTAAGCAAAAATCAAATTGTTTTTGTTTTGTATTCTGGTATGTTGTATAAAATATAGTATGAATATTTTATGGTTTTAATTGCAAATGGCGCAAGACAGTAGTTGCATCCAGCAGTGGACATCTGTTAGTTGAGTTGATGGTAATGATTTATTTTGTACATAGTTTATATGTCGGAAATTGGTACAATTTGCATCTCTTATAGATTGTACCAATTTCCGTAGTTGGAAGTGTTCGTGATCGACTGTCTTTTTCTGTTATAGTGACCATATTTACGATCGCATTTATAAAGTCACCAGTAGACTGAAATTGTCATGAAGGTCAACTAATAGGTCGTAGTCTACACTCGTAACTTCTCAGGGTACGACTGACTCATAACAAATGACCGTATATTACGGAAACAGCTTTATATTTCTTTTAACCAGCGTTTTTGTAAGAGATAAATGTTCCTAAATTTCCTAAAACAAATAGGCAGGTGCCTTGTCAGGTTTTATATTTTTAATACATTATGAGGTTTAGTACAAAATTTGCATTTTAATATATTTTCTTTCAACACCAATTTTATTGGTGATAGCTCTTTGTCGCCGGAGATCGTCTGGGTAGGTAACACCGCAGCTACTATTTCTACCGCCAAATAGTAATTTGCAAAGTTTATAGTATTCCGGTTTAAAGGCTGTGTGCTAGTAAAATTACTGGGGCAATGAGACTTGACATCTTGTTTCTAGGCAACTAGCACAATGTGGTAATTAATCAGCTCCACATTGTTATGGGCAGGTGTATCACTTACCATCAGGTGAAAGCTTTGCTCGTCTAGTCGCTGGGACGAATAAAAAATTAACTAAAATAAATTGTCATGGTTTTGCGTGTCTTCTATTTATGTTATCGATATTTTACATTCAGACCTTTATTGACAACTATAAAAATATTTTTTTAATTGTTTGTCCGGTTTCGGAAACTGGACAATGGTAAAAACTAATAGGTAGTACGATTTTTTTACGTACCAATTATTGACAAATAAAATATAATACTATATATAAGACATTCGATTAAGTGCAAAATGTACCAGGATAAACTGAAAAAAAAAATTAATTGCATGATCTGCAGTTTTCAGTTCGTTTAAAAAGTAAATTGATCTCTTTACCTCTAATAATTCAATTATAGCTTTTATATATAACTTGTTATTTTGTATGTGATAGATATTATATAATATGGTACAGAACAAATGTATTTATTTTTAATAAATGAATGATGCGGTCGATGCCCGTCTGTTTTTTTTTGTTTTATAAGATAGCACGGTCATTCAGTATTATCTGAAATTGCCAAGAGGCTTTTACATGTTAGAGACCTTCCTCGAATCGGTATATTTATTTACCACAAAAGCTTTTAAGGACCCTCCATTGCAAATAAATGTTCAAATAGGTATATTTAGTATTTTGATTGTGTGTATAATAAACGGAAATTCAATCATAGTCAGTGAAGAAATGTATGTATATTTACATGTGTTAATAAAAAGAGAACATGAAAAGGTTGTCTTCTCTGTTAATGTTTATTTCAATTTACAAGTTTTAGAATACTAAATTCTTTGTGACAATTATAGTACAGTGTACGGTGTACAGTAACGGTGAACCTATTCATTTTCGTATCACATTAAGTGTAGTGTATTATAAGCGTTACATTCACGCATTTTTTATTATAATTAAAGCAGCTGTTTTTGATATTGTTACACTTGATTTGTGCACCGTTTAGATCGAATAAAACGCGTTGTATAGAGAAAGTGTTTATAATAAGTATACCGTTTGCAGGGTTCCTGCTGTAATTTAACTAAGAACTTTCAAGATTTTTTTTAATTAAAAGCCTAATGCTGAGATTGGTTTTAAATTCATGAATCAAAATTTTATTATAAATGATTTATCGATAGAATATGATGTCGATGTACTACTTAGCTAAAATATGTACTGGGGTTCGAAGAGCCTCTTCAATCAGAGGCCTGCTGGAGGTACTTCCGTATAAATAATTGCAAACATTTGGTAGTTAGTCGAATTACTGAAGTCTTCAATTGTCTTATACAAATAAATGAACGTTGTGTCTATGTGCTAAATATTTCAAATCATAAATTATTAATATGAAAGAAATCGTTACTACGGAAAAGATTTACTTTGTTTCGGTAAGGAACTTCCTTTACTACTAGTAGGTCTTTATTGTTGGAGGCCATCAACGTAGCCATTGCAGCACCTATTGCAGCCGACAAAGAGTAGTGTGCAAACATTATTGTGTTCCGATTTCAGGAATGTTGTAAGCTAGTGAAATTACTAAGGTAACGAGACTCAACATCGTATGTCTCACGGCGACCAGTGCAATGTGGTGCTGGGTATTGATATATTTAAGTTGATATTTAACTACTGTCACGTAGTTATAGGCAAGTATGAAATATTTTGCTCGGTTCGCAAACAACCACGTTTAAGCTTTGTTCAAATCTACATTTTAAGATAGATTTTACAAATAATTGTGATAGTATAAAAATAGTGTTTATTACTTATTGTCAGTTAATAAGAGGATGATGAACTCTTACGAGGTCGCCGAGGCAATGAGTTCACTGTTGCGTTTACATTGTACAATTCGGTCCCTACAATCGGCAGCGCAACGATCTAGACCATTTCAATTTTATGGCATTACGCAACTTTTAGGCAATTCGTGAACCTCTGGAATATTGAAATCACAAAAAACTGGCCATGTCAATGTTAATTTGATTTCGCGACGTTAACGAGTTTTTACTTTGTATTTCTCTAGTATTTTGTAACTCAGTATTCGTTATCAATCTTTTTAGTGTAATTCATAGTCAAATAAAGATATGGTTTTTTAATATATTTTATTAAAAGTATAGCACTTATTACATGCGTTAGCTTATAATAAAGAAAATTTATGACAAATGAGGAGAATTGAAGATGAGACTAATGTCCAAAAGTCGCTTTAATAACAGTATTACAGGTAACTGGAATAAATTAAAACAGATTAGATCTCAGGAAAAGGGTGACCTAATTGCTTTTTCATAGTATCAGCCTACCACATACGTAATAATATAGTTGAAATTTTGAGTCTTTGATTTATCCGCGGGTCCCTGATATTGCACTGACAATTAATTAATAATACAATTTCTCAGTAAGATTATATTTAAGCAAATTTGAACAGTTATTTTAAAAATTCTGAACTCTTTCTAGTTATCTAAATTTAATTAGTGATTTATTGTACTGGAATTACTTTGCGAATTGTAGTTTTCTTTAATTAATTAATAAATTAAAAGGTCATGACTGGCAATAAAGTATTTTTAATATATATAAAATCGAATTCTTATAGAAAAAGATCATTTATTTACAGTATTGGAAACAACTAATATAAGGAATTTTGTTACTGAAAGTGATTGGAAACAAAAGACTCATACATGTTTATATAAAATTTACATCATAAAGAATAGAGAATGATTAGGGATGTGATTCACAATTTAAGTCCTAGTTTAAGACAAAAGATTTTTCAAAAATTAAGTTACTTTATGATTTACAAATAATAATACTAGTTTAAGGTTACGTTACATTGCTATATACAACAGCCTTTCATTATCGTATTGACCGTAATATACATATTGTGTTGCTGTTAATGTATTTTTATTTACACTTCATATTTACTGATTTTAGAGTCACATAATACTAGATTAACACCTGGTCATATTTCCGTATTTCGTATTAGTGCACTTTATGAATTTAAATTATTTGTTTATGACATTAATACGAACTTGTAGAGTTTATTCAGCTGGATGCATAGTTGTTTAGTAACACCAATATCAAATACCGCTGTTCTAAAAGAAAATTCAGATTTTAAAACACTTATTAAACAGTTATTAGTTCTTGTTGACTTATAGTCTTTTTTGAAGACGTTCAGTTTCATTGTATAGAAGAAGTATTTACAATTAAAACGTATGTTCTTTTTTGAATTTTATGCACACAAAGTATTTTGTGAGTAAATTTATAGAGTAGGTTAAAAGTAACCGAGTTCTTAATTGCGTGTAATCCGATGACATCATTCGCTTAGGACATTTCCGTAGATTAAGTTTGCTTGTTAAGAGTAGTTCAACCATTTAAGGGAAAAAATTATAAGTAGGCGAATCAACGACTTGATAATTACAGAGGTGTTTATGAAGGAATTGGGTCGTCACGTTTACCGCATTGTAGCGTGTACTTACTTAATTTCCTCAAATTATGTGGTTTAAATGATTTACAGTCAATTTAATTTTTTCCGATTAATCAAATTATTCTTCACAGTGTAAATTATTTTTAGGTTTGGTCTAGAGGTTTAAATACTTCGATTGTTAAATTAAAATAGTTTTGTTTGAACATTTTCGTGAGAATATTCTTAGTACCTTTTTTATGTGTATTTTGTGTTTTGAAACATAAGATTTATATGTCGTTGTTTTAAAAAGGACCTCAAATATATAGCGGTTATAAATAAACCGGTTGAAGTTATAAAGTACAGAACGTATGCTTGGTTAGCGTCAATTGTGATCTCTGCTTCATTTACTTATCATAGAAATCAATAAATATTATTTCCTTTTACCAATTTATAAATGCATACTTCAAACATGGTTGAGATATAGCTATTATAGATGTTTCGTGTGTTAAAATTTGTCTTTTTAATTAATTTCATTGGTGACTCTATGTACCCTAAGGTCTATTTTGTATTAAATTAAATGCTATCAATCGTTGAAAAACCAGTAAGGTCAATTTCGAAGGACAAACAATCTTAATGGCGACCGTGACTTTGATAGTCACGTCTTGATCTTAACCACCTATCGATTTATTACCTGCTAAGAGATACATTAGTTTCAATATTAAAGAAATACGTAAATTTATCTAAAAATCAATTATTCATCTCTTTATTTATGCTGAAATTACTAATAATCGGACGCTTTCTGATTTGTCACAAATCAATTTGGCATCAAGTCATGTTTTTTATTTAAAAAAAAGTGCCTAGACTGAAGTTCAATAACCCATCTAACTCAAGAAAAAGGCTGTCGTAAAAGTGATGTTATCATTCAAATTGGTAAGTTTCTCTGTAGTTTAGAAGAAATTTTTATGGAAACACCGACCAAATATTCAATGATGGTCATTATTATCAATACTTTTGCATAAAGTGAAAGTTGTTTATACACAGATTATAAAAGAAAGTATTCAAAATTACCAACTTCATTCGTATACATAATCATGAATATTAGAGATATAGCATGGACTCTTACTGGAGGTAAAAAAGATGATTTCTAGCTTTATTACATTCGTGGACCAAGGCATGGCCGTGACTTGGTATGCATCGGAAAGTTATTGACATTTGATAATGAAACCAGTTTGCGGCTAGCTGATCGAGAGCCCACGGCCTCGTTCAATACCAGTTAGGCGCACTGAGGAATTGTCTTTTTTGTAATTATTTTCGCTGTCACAACCATACATTGGAACTGTAGTTAATACAAATATTATACTCAATTTGTCGTACAGATATTAAGAACAAATGTGGATGAACACAAATATAATTAATGACAGTTCATTAACTAAACTCCTCGAGGAATGTGGTAGCTTTTTATAGTTTCTAATCTTGAATCAAAATTTCTGTATTACATCATATAATGTTGCTAGTGTAATAATAAAAAACGTTTTTAACATTAAATGACCGTGAATTTTATTGTGTATTAGTAAATTCTTATCAGTTAAAGTCGACACTTAAACTTTCTTATAAAATATCGACACAAATTTGTAACATGAAACTATTAGGCGGGCCTGTAATAAAACTAGTCGACACGGAAAACCCGTGGTTTTTTTGATCACGAAAAGTTTCGCAAACCTGTCGCTTGTTTCTGGCAACGGATCAAATTTGTTTTGCAAGATGTTTAGAAACTTTAGCTATTGATATTTTATATTTTCGGTTAATATCATAAAGTCTCCTAAACTATAGTTACAATTATTTCATTACATGTTTATTACTAAAAGGCAGACCTTTTTTTCACAATAGCAAATTTCTTTGTATAATATATCATAAATATTTCAACGTCAAAAAAAATGTTATATATTTTTTACTTAATACTACACAAATATGTTGTGTGTTTTGGTCAATTTACCGAAATATTTGTTTCGTTATATTATCAACCCTAAATGATATTTATCTTGTGACGGAAACAACATCTTACATTTACACGACCAAAGAAAGGAATCTATTGTTTAGAGGTTGGAGAACCCTTCGTTCGGACTTTGGGACACATTTTATATGCATAAGACACTTCCAATTTACATAACATTACGTAAAGTGGACAAACGTCCACTTTTATTCTCACTGACTTAGAAATGGGTTACCTTTAAATAAAGTATTCTGTCATACTTCACACCAAGGGTTAGGCACCATTTTACTATGATGACAACTTTATTGTTTATGAACTGTTTTACAGTACTTTTTGTTTTCAATTTAATGATAAACATATAAGTGTTTCTATAATCAAAAAAAGGAGCACATAATTTACTACATTTTAATTCCATTAAAATCATTTCAGGTGATATATTAAGAAAGTACTCACGTGCAATGGCTGACCCTCTGTCTTGTAACACAAGGTCAGAAGCAGTAAGGTTTCTTGTTCCGAACAATCTTTGTGATAATGATGGAATGTTTTTAAAGCACTTGTCATTATTGCATATCGAAACGTCACATACATACACATGAGAGCTAGAATATTCTGGGCTAGCTCTCTTCAGCATCTTTAGCCTCATCATCGCTATATACGTGTTAGTCCATCGTGAATAATATTATTTCTGTTTTGCATTAGACGGTGAGTATTTCATGGCACGTAATTTGTTCCTAAATAGATGAAAACGTTCTAGTTAGGTACTAAAGGGAATTTCTCGTCCGACGGTCTCCTCCTTGCGAAAGCGTTACTTGTTTAACGTCCGGGAAATGAGATAGGGAGAGGCGAGCCGACTAGAGGCTGTAGTTTTCTTGAAGTTAGTTAGGTCGCCGGTTACGGCGTGCATTAATAAAGAGCCGTACCTTCGGGCGAGTAATCTCGGACGAGGTGCCTGATGTGATCTTATACCGACTTGTAAATCCCTTAATAATTTATACTGTAACTCCACGCACGAGTCCAAGGCGATAGTTTTCGTTTAAAACAGAAAATTAAATAACAGAAATTTACTTCCCTTTTATTAACACAACATGTAGCCTTTTATAATTCACCGTATAGAATTGGTAATTTAAAAAATAATTACTGTAATGCACTTAATCGTTTATTCTTTATCGATTTTCTAATAAGGCTAAGTCTATGAACTATTCAAGGCACAACATTACATTATCTTTTGAAGAACATATATACATAATATTTAAAATGATCTAAAACTTACTAAGACACATAATTTTTATTTAATCCTTAGGTTTTTGTTATTTTATTGATTGTTGTTAAGTGTCTACGGTTGCGTTATTTTAGGTTATGTACTCTTCGTGTCTTCAAGAGTAACGAGAGAAAAATCAAAAAGGTTTCATTTCAAAAGTTCCGTGAATTTAAAATATACTTTCTATCTATACATGCTTTTGAATATAAGTAAATACGTTTGTGTAACAATTAAAATAAGTGAAGGTTAAAATTTAATATTATGCGTGACCTCTCAAGACGATATAGCCTAGTGGAATTTAAGGTCGTTGTATTGTAGTCACTTACACATTTAAACATTAATTACATTCAAAATTATTACTGTAAGTATATTAAGTACAAAATTAGACATAAATTAGACTGGGGCTGTTTTTTATTGCTTTTGTGTCACTTCATAAGTAGCGACAAGAAAAAATGTTATTAAGTATTCGCGGTACGTTAATATTTGAAAGTATTCGCTTTACAAATAGTAATATTGTCACGTAACTCATAAGTATAAAATTTTATTCACACAGCCGATTGAAATAATACCAAAGTAATGCTTTTTGTTAAAAAAAAAATATTATTATACTGCTACTCTTACACGGAATAAATGACCTACAATAGTTGTAATCGTTACAAGTTACTTAAAAACCAAGTATGAAAATATGTTGCCTGTATTGAAAAGTATGTTAAAACTCCTCCTGAGTAATTGGAAATAACATCATGAAGATTTTATACGTAGTATTCTACATTTAAGTACTTTTTTCATTTTAAGTGAACTGTAACAGTTTATTCTCTACACAATTCTTTCAAACCATTCACATTAAAAGAATTTTCTATTGAATATTTCTTAAAAAAGAATGCTAAGAAAGCATAATTTTCACGTAGGATGAACCGTTTTTAATATTCACCTCGTTCGCCATTAAAAGTGCCTACGCGTTATATTATATTATATTTAGACGTCCCCGATTGAAAGTTCGTGGGCATAAAGAAATCCTTGAATAGGTTTAAGATGAAAAGGGAAATTGAAAAGTCGTTACGAATGCTTGCCTTGAAAGACTTTTATATTTCTGAATGTATTATTCGTAATCTGCTATATGTCGTATCTATTCGTAATCTACTCAATTGCTGGGGCCTCCGACGATTGTTATACTGCTGTTAGAAACGGTCCAAATTAAGCGCATACCAGCTTCATTAGATATCAATTTTAATATCTATTATTTAGCTAACAAATATTTGCTTGCGCACAGCATAACAAAAGGCAATGCCAAAACATTTTGCGAAATTTTATAGCTAACGAAAATTAATAGAGTGTAGTACCGACTCGAAGGCTTTTCTATACTGCGGCATTGACGTTTGTGTTCTATTTTTTTAAATTTTGTAACTGTTTAATGTTTATAGACCAATTTAATGTAAGCAATTTAAGTAAAAAAGTCACGGATGCATGAAAATGTACTGGGGGCTTGCGCGTGCCGTGGCTTGGGAAATAAATGGCGTAATTTTTGATAGTTAGTGATAAAACAAAGTGAACCGGCAAATGTTTCGAGACACTGCCTCCGATGTATCAATTTTACTTTATTTTAAAGTTTTATAAATAATCATCAGTCTATAGAAGCCTACGCGGCCACTCGATGACTGTACTCCCATCAGCTGTCAGTCATTCGAGCAATATGCCTTGTCTATTGTCCCTGAGGTCTAGCAATCAACAAAAATATCAAAAACTGATGTACTAAGAGGTTTGGCATTGTCTATAAATTATAGATATAATATACCTCCATTAGATCGATGTGTATTATTGTCCCATAGAAAAAGCATTAATCTACTCAACTAATCCAGTTTTTAGAAGGAATCTAGACGATAAAATAAACCGTGTTAAGTTGCTGCTTAAGTTTATAGATTGTCTTTTATGTGATCTATTGTCCCTTTTGGTACAATTTAACCATTTGGACTTTTGTCGAGTTAGTTCGATGGACTCTTTTTACTTTATATTTAAAGTAATTGACCTTGCCTTTACATTATCCATTAGCTGCATTATGGTATACAATTTATATTGTTGTTTGTATACAAATCTTACCAGTTTTAAAGGTTATACTTCATATAAACTTAGGTAACCTAATTTGATTTACATTTATGTATTCCAAACTTGAAACAGTAAGCTGGGTTAAGGTAAATAATAAAGTCAACTTATTAAATCCGGTCCAATTGAATTGCAAGTTTGTTATTAAATTATAATATTAATTACACTATTAATGCCTTATGTATGTTCTATATATATTTCACTGCAAACGAATGAATGGGTGAACGATTTTAATATTATACGATGAAAATAATTTATGAATATTAGGGATTATTGAGAACAAATTTTCATACCAGTTACAGCTAAACTTCAAACATAATATTTTTTTTAAGTATTATTCATATTTATACAAAATATTGAATTAATGATACTGCGTTGATAATAACACAAGTATTTCTATTACAAAAACCTTACAAAGTTATGGATTTTTATTGAAGTTACTACAGCATATTCTATTACACTAAAATATATAAAAAATATTTAGAAAGACTTGTTATTCTGCGTTTTGAACTGATGAATACCACGCCAAGCTACAGGCTGTTTGTTTGTTTTAAATAACTTAATAAGACAGGCATCTACTGTTTCTCTCGACAAACTTTAGTGCGTTAATAATTAAGGTTTAAATTTGTAACAGATAAATACTAGAACCCAAAAACATTCTTAAAATATTCTTTTACCAATAATTATTGTATTATTGTTATTAAAGATCATTGTTTCTAAAACCAAACTGCATAATGTACTATTTATGATTCAGTACAAAACGGAAGGATTCAATTATAAAGAGCAGATAAAGAACCAAATAATACTTAATTATAGTCATTTATCCTTCTCTACGTTACATGAGCTTGTATATCTGACACCTTGAGTACAACCTGATAATTTCCACCGCTACTTCCCTTTCCTGTGCGTTTGTAATCACTAAATGGATGTAGAATTATTTAAAATGATTGTTAGGTGACCGTGAAGGTCACCTTTTCTATTTCTTAAGGTTAGAATGCAATAAATCTTTTCGATTTATGTTACGGCGAGCTGTAATTATCCAATCGCTTTTGTTACAATTAATGGCATAAATAATATGTTCACCTGTGACTTAGTGAAAACGCGTGACCTGTTCGGTCGGAATAAGGTGATATGAATAATATGGCACGCCATACGGTGGTGTGCAAACAGTACAGTATTTTGCGGTGGCCGTTGCAGCTAATGATGATGGTATACTCTGCACCATATTATGCTCGACACCTTGAGAAGTCTCGTTGTACCGATAATTTCAATAGCTACAATGCTTTTCAAACTGAAATACGGTAATATTGTTTGGCGGCAGAAATAAGAGCTGCAGTGATACCTACCCAGACAGTGACCGACCACCGACGATCAATGGAGATTTACCAGTAAAAATACTGAATAGTACTGAGGTAGTAAAATTTAACATCTTCAACAATATTATTAATTCTATCTTAGAAACATATTAATGTTAAAAATCTATTACTTTGCAGGATTATTTTTTAACAATGTTTAAATATTCACTATCATCGTAAGGTGCCTTCTTCAATCTGAAGTTTAGCCGTCAGAGAAAACAGTTACGGTCTTCAGCTATTCTTTTTAAGTGATGATATATAAAAAGTAGTAATTGATGTTATATAAAATTATGATCCTTTTAACAGAAAGACAAAAACAAAATTTAACAAATGGCCTTTTATGAAACCTCTTGCACTGAGACATGACAAGATAGCATACATTTTCACTTAAGAAGAATAATTAATTTCTAATCTTAAGAAGACAATTTGTGTTATAATTTTGGTTGAAAACTGTAGTTTATAAATGATGTAACATAATAGGAGAACGATTTATCCTTCACTTTACAACTCATACTATATATCTTACATAAAATTGTTGAATAATTTTTGATCTTTTACAATATTACTGCTCTGCCTAGTTGAATACTTATTTAGTTTACTACATACTACAACTAAATTTGATCTACGTTGTTGGAAGCCTTTGTATTGCTGTACTAAGCAACTTCACGTAATATTACGCAGCGACTCATTTTCACACGACATTTCTTAACCTTTTTTTAAGTTATTTAAAAAAAAAACTATTACATGAGTTTCACTCGTATTATTTGACAATATATTTTAATGGAAAACTTTTTACTACTATCGTCTTGAGCTTTATAAAAGATGTGCGAGGTTTGTAAGTACACGTAATTTTATATTTTACGCGTGTTTTCTGATCTTGTGGCGTAAAACGATGTAAATTAGAAATGACATGTTTCGTAAGTGACTTTTAGTATAGGTAAATGTGTTCGTATGCCGGATGCCAACAAGAGAAAGTGTCCTCGAGCTTTTTGTTTGATGTCTTGTCACATTTAACGGTCCGACGAAGAAACGACATAACTTGTGTCTAAAGTCTGCATGTGAAATTGTCACATTCGTAACGACCCATAATGACAGCTCTTTAACGTATTGAATACAAATAAATGACACAGCAGACGTTATTCTATCATTGACTGTAGCCTTAATTCCTTCTGACCATTTATGTAGTGTTAATGGTTTCATTTGTTATGGCTGTAACTCTGTAAATATGTGCCTCTTTGTGATGCAATTCACCTTCAAACTATTGCATAATGCGCTAACCATTTTTAGATACAAATATTCCTTAATGGTTTGAAGTACGATATAATTAGTTTTTTAACATTAATATATTTCATTGCAAAGTCAGATGAGTTTATTGTGAGAGCGTATAATAGCAGAATCAATTATTTAACATTTTTGATATTTATCTACTTAAATTAAAAATAGTATAGCCGTTATAAATTCAAGTACAATGTATAAACTTACAACATTGTCTGTTTGTAATAAGTACATTAAATAACTGTATAAAATTATTCTTTTGAAAACAGTATGAATTTTTCATCGATGTAAGCAGTAGTTCGAATAGATTTCAATGGATTTTTCTGGTGAATTTAAAAAAATAGGGCACCTTGTTACACGGGGCACTACAGAAACAGTTCAGCACCGGAGCCGCAGCGCAATACAGAAGCGTTTGACTATATTAAAAGAACAAAAACCGTCGGCTTAAAGCGTCAACTTGGGTACCGAGTACTCTGAAAAACTTTTCCCAACGTCCATAAAAGCACAACCATTATAACGGCAGTACGCAAAGAGCCCTTTACTATGAAAATGTTGCGACAATATTTTCAGCTTGTTTATGTATTTTTTAATTAAAGGAGGGGGTGAACTTTTCAACACGTAGCGCCTTCAAGGCTTGAAATTAACTAGGAACTAGAGTTTTATAATATTTTTAAACAATGTGTTAATTTTTGTTTTTATTTTAGCCGTGTAAAAGACGGGCCAAAATATACCCATTGCCTCTCTTTGTTGTAGATGTTGTATAAAACTTGTGTTACGAAGGAACAACTCTAGAAAAAGGCGAGACGGCGTTTCTATTAAATTTACCAACATCGTGTAGTCGTCAAAATCGTGCGTGGTGTAATGAGTATCGCAAAAACTCTCCCAAAATTATCTAAAAATGGAAAAGGTACATCAGTGTCCATCATTCGTTAATGATGATTATACGAGTATAAAATAGAGCAAATTTATTTAGCTTTTTATTAACTATAAAAAATTTCTTCTCGCTGTAAACAAAACAAAAATGCCGTAAAAAAAGGATGTAGGTTTTTGTCTAACTCGTTCAAGTTTTTGTTAATTCATTTTGAAAACCGGAATCGCATTTGATCGATAAGGAAACTTATGACAGTTGTTTGTGTATGGCTAATATATGGTACTAAAAACATCTGGCATATTTTATGCAAATTGAAAATATATATATTTTTTTAATATTTCTAGATATATTTTAAGCAGATTAATTTTTAAAATGCTTACTGTCATTATATTTTATAGTTAGTTTTTGAGTGTATAATGAAATTAAATTATAAGTAAAAGCATTTAACTGATGTTTATTATCGAGACAAATCCACAAACTTTTGTGTTTATTTGTTAAATGAAAACGTTATTATGAAATAAAAAGAAACAAGGACCGCAAGTTTTTAAAAATGTGACAGCACAGGTAAACTTTCTCTATCAACTCTTGCTAAGGAAAGTTAATAAAATTAAAACGCATTTCATTCCATTTCTGTTAAACTCTTACGTTGTCTTTTATCAATTTAACGTTGCCGTAATTGGAATGGCTGATGGATTTGGATAAAAAATGTTATGTAATTTATTTATGAGATTTTTTTATAGGTATTGTAACAATGGAAAAAAAGATATTTTGTATAATGTAATTGGAATGTTACAAACTTAATGTTTTACTTATGATATATGTCTCATAGTATCTCATCTACTATCAGGAAATATTTAGGTTAAGTTTTTTCAGTGCAATTGTTAAGGTTTTCTTGTTCTTCAATGTTAAATTGACGAATGGGTAAACAATATATAATACAATAAATTTTTTTACATCCCCTTCATCACTTGTCTTCTATCATTCATGTTTATGTACTCATATTAATATGTTATTCTTTCTTAAAGTTTATGTACTTATCCTTATTCCATTACTAATTAGCCTTTTTTGTAATTTATTTGGGAAAATAAAGTTTAAGTAATAAAAAAATTATTCCGGGTTTGTTACGAGCTATGTTTAAATTTTTCTAAATACGTTGATTGTATTTATAAATGTACCACGAAGAATAATTGAACAGAGTCAATACCTTTAATAATAGCAAAGTCAATGTTAAAAATGAAAACTTTGAGACTACCCGTATTGATTGTTGTTTAAAGATAATAGAGTTCGTCTCCCGAGACCCCTTCAGGGCAGTGATAGCGTTTTCGTATGCTGCTAGCGGGTACAATAAAAATGATAAACGTTTAAAGTTTACGCGGACCCCTCTCGCCGTAGCGTCACATTTCATTTGTTGAGTAATGCAAAAAAAAATGTTGAATTTACACAGAGCAATTTATGAGCTTCTCTTATACACACATTTTGATTTTTGTCTTTAGAGAAGTTTTTTAGTCAAAAACGAGAAGATTGCTTTAAAAAAAAATTAACTAGCTATGCATTCAATAACTCTAAATATGGTATTTTTTAGTACTTTTTACATATAAGTAAAGCAAAAAACACACTTATTACACGGAAATTAGGCAACACTGCCAAGCTTAACTCTGAGTTTTCCTTAGCCTCCGCGGAAGAAGAAGCTTATAAGGTTCTAGTATAAAATCTTTTGAAATATAATGTATTATGGTTCGAAATAACGCATCCTGAAACGAAGATATTTTTATAAGTGATTTTTTTTGTATCTGCATCATACAGTTCTGTGTGCTATGACAAACATTCATACACTTAAACATTACGAAAATTTTTGGTTTTCAGGACAAAATTATGGTCAAAAATCTTATATAGTAATTATTTTTTACTCGCTTTATTTTATTAACGTTTGCTGATCAGCACGGAAAAAGTTTGAATATAATAAGTTGTACATAAACAATATAACTTTATTACGGAAGATGATCCAATATTGATCATGAGTTTATTCTTTTTTTAAACGGAATTTACAAGTCAACAAACTCGTTGGTAAAATCAAAGGTCATAACTGCGATTCATTAAACCGTTTATTTTTATACGGAGACAAAGAAGTTCAAATAACATCGCAATTACTGTTTTATTATTTTTGCTTATGGTTAAATCGTGAAAACCAAATTACTACTTATTGGTTATTTCGTCCATATGTTTATAATAGCTTTTATTAAACATTTTGTTGTCTTCAAATCATACAAAAATTAACCGATTATAAAACTTAAACGGTCTGTTCTAGTTTTATTACATGAAAAAATTGTAATAAAAACTATAGATGGTTAAGATTTACATAAAAGTAATAATGAATAATTTATTTTATTTAAAAATTTATATTTGTTTCAAAGGCAATAGAGCCTGCGCATCTGCTAACAGTACGGCGGATATCTAACTAATGAGCTAAAGTAACGAAAAGCAAACTAGATGTGTTTAATAATTTATAATACATTAGGTTTGAAATTGAGATAATTGAAATAAAAATTCATTGTTGATAATATTATTTAAAATTTGAAAGAGCCTAGTATTTTTTGAGACTAATTAAAAGTCTTGAGATGAAAAATATACTAACAAAATAAATGCATGTATCCTAAAGGTTTGTAAATTCCAAATAACACTATTATGTTAATTTCTACTGTTAACTTTCATGATATTAAGCCTATAATAAATTTACTCGACCTGTTTAGAATGTCGTTCATTTTGACTATAAGACATTATAATGTATTCTTGATCTAGAACGCAAAAGACAAAGTTGTTTATTTGCCCTTTACGTTCTTTGATTCTTAATATTCAGCATGGAAATTGTTTCTGGGTGTAATAAACCTATTAATTTATCTTAACTAGTTATCCTTCAAGTAAGATATATGTAGCATAAAATCAGTAGTAAAATTCGGTAACAGTGCGAGAGGCAGTTAACTTGTGCCGAATTCCGTAGTTAGGTCACGTAGTTCGTCGTAACGGAATCAATTGTCTTGTAATTGTGTAATTCAGTGAAAGCGTTTAAAGGTCCTAAAGTTATAAAAAGTGTTTCGAACGGCTCTCCCTACGTCCGTGAGCGGATCGTGGAGACGTAAAGGCGACACTGAGACGTGGTCAGTGGCCGTATCCCGTTTCTTAATTTCCCGGGGGAGGGCGTCTTGTGTCCGTGGACAAATCGAAATAGTCGCCGCTGTATCGCGGGCCCGCAGCGCCGCTCCGTCGCCCGGATCGCGTTACATTCGTAAACAACATTAGTACGGGAGCGTCTGTCACACTACTGACGTAACCTAATACAGACCCACCCTGTTTGCTATCACAAAGAACACAAACGTACAGACAACATCAGCGTCTTTCGTATTATGTTCGTTACCCAGCTTTTTGGCTACGTTTTAGATAAATAAATAAGACGTTAACCTCGTTCTGAACGACGATTTATGTTCGCAATAGCTTTCCCCAACTTTTGTTCGTAAACAGAGTAATAATACTATCAGATGATGTAAATAAAAAGAACAATCAAACTCAATGTAGTGAGAGGCTTACGCCGGTATCTAGTTATTAACGATTAGACGAAACAATTTCTTTTTATTGTCATCTTTTTTCCTGATCTATTAAAAACTAAAAGTTTTGTAAAGAAACAAATTACCTTCTTTCGCTATATTATATTGAATTAGTTACATTAATAATTATTGTAATTTTTTAATTGCTTAAATTAATAATTATTAATCTCCATAAACTATTTCTTTAAAGAAGTTTTGATTTAAGCAGTCATTAAGTTAATGTTATATAATTAGTAAAATTTGTTTATTACACTATATCTCCAAATTTTAGTAGTAAATATGTAAACATTATTCAGTAGAGTTTTAGACTTTATAATTACATATTGGATAAATTTATTGATCAGTCTAGCTTTCTTATTTTAAAGCATTTGTAGTGCATTTGGCTTCATTATTGTTACACGTTAATAAAAATTCATAAGGTAACAATCAACGTTTTTGATTAAGAGAAAATATTTAATGTATTTGTACAAAGATATGAAACTCGATTTGGGGTAATGCTTTCCTACATGGATAGCGAAGTAGAGAAATTTAATAAAAGCGAAGTATCCACATATTCAAATTTTTAATTTAACTTGTACCACTTTAATACTTGTACACGTGTCGTGCTAAGTTAGAACCCGATATCGGGAACGACTCTCAAAGGATTTAATTTCCTGTCGGCAAAATGAGAATCGATTAGTTCGATTTCCGACGGACGCCGGCGGCGGGGGTCGATAGTTTCCGATGGGGCTTGAGCCAAACTTAATAAGACATGTGAGTTAATTTAACGGGGACTCCTCTTCAATATACCTCTGCCTTCCTTGTACATACATCACTACAAAGTTTCTGCGTTCACAGACCAAATTGGTTTTAAAATAATTAATGAATAAATCTATTGAATAAACAAATATATGAGTATTCCGAATATAAAACTCGTACAAACAGTATTACAATTAATTAAATTATATTATATGACTTTTTTTAAAGAGTAATATAATTTAATTTAAATAATCGCAAACCACTCATAATATTGGATGCTATAAGATTATGCTCAAACACAAATGTAATTGTTCTATGATAGTAACAAAGTTTTTATCAAAGATTAAACAAAACCTTTCAAAATTACAAACAAAAGATGTTTTGTTAATCAATAAAATAAGCTAATTTTTTTTTAAGGCCAAAGACGGAAATATGCTTAAAAGAGCTTACGTGCAAAAAACAATGTTGCTACTTACAGCAATTGTCGGTGACCTTTTAGAAGATACTATCTATTTTGCGTTATTAAAGAAATAGGTTGAAATAGTAGGTTTAACATAAAACTATAATAAATGGTACACAGGTACAAAAAAAGACCGGCCGTTATTTCAAACGTGATTCAGGAAAAGATAAATGTGCGACAATTTGCAAAAAAAAGAAGTAAGCTACACATCCAAAGAAGGAAAAGTCATGTAATATGAACCAGAAACCGCTTATGTAACTTGTACGTATGATACCGGTTCCTTTAATCCATACAAGTACTTGACCTGACGTGCTGATAAAGCTAGAAAGTGGTATGGTAAGAATCATTTAACGTTGACAACTATTATATAGTGAATTATAGTTTAATTAATTGACGTAGTAAACATTAACTTTCTAAAAGGAGCGTTAAGACAGAACATTCTAATTTAGTTTAAAAAAAAATTAATGAAAGATCTTGAATGCTTCTTCAAAGACATATGAAGAAGTCACAATTCCCTAAGTCACATCATCTAATTCAAAAATTTCTAAAGTATTTTAGACTAGGATATTAATGTAGGACCTATAAAATGTTTGTTTTACTAGGATTTATATAATTCTTGAAGTTCAGGAACATTTCTCTTCTTGAATTGTATTTTCTTTAAAGCAAACGATTAAAACTTACCAAAAAGCTATATCTCTTGATTTCCTGTAACAAAAAAGAATAAATAATATAATATACTTAATTGATCATTAAAATTAACAATATATAAAGATATTAATATATCTTTCTTTCCAATTTTGCGACAAAAGTATCAGACGTAGTTTTACGTAAAAGCTTTATTGTGAATTAAGTGTGAATCGTGAAAGTTAATAGCATTGAAAATACCAAAAATCGTTCTTTTCGTTGTGTGTTTGCTATTTACTCCAAAAATTGTTGCTTTATATTATGTGATAATTTACGGAAAAATATACCACACGCTGAGTATCAAAAAATCTTTTGATCTCTTCAAGTAGCCGTTGGTTTTCAGGGTATCTATTCAGTTACATGTTTCTTTAAGGATCATGGCCTCGCGTTTTGATACATAACCTAAAGGACGTGATATTAGTCGGTGTTATACTAACTGCACATAAATTAAAAAATTCGTTGGTGCAGGCCGGATTGGAACCTGGTACCCTTGGAGTTGAACGCCGAAGTTCAAACCACTAAGCTATCATTTTCTATACAACATTACTATCAATGTTGTTATATATAAAATATAAGTGTAAAAGAGGTGTTATATATGTTTTTCATAAGGTATAAGATTTTGTAATTTGTAGTAAAGATATATATGATATAGGATGTCCATCTTAAACTTTAGGGTAATTGCAAAGGTATCGAAAGGGTTTAATAATTAAGCAGATTGAGACCCAAAGGTGTGAACTGATAACACGGATCGTGTCTTTGAATAGGATATAGGTGTTATGAATGATTTACAATTTCGCCGAAAACTTTACAGAGTTATGACGGGAAACTATTAATATTTAGTTATTTGGAATATAGGCACGATTTTGAACACTTCATTGTATAGAATTCGACATACTACCTCTACAGGTTTTATCGGTGAGTATTTATTACATCAGTATGAGCTAGTATATATTTTTTAGTTATCTAACACAGTCAAAATGTATACCATATTGCAACATCTAATTTTAGTTGCCGCTTTTCATCATTGTTAGATTTATTAAACGATAGACGTTTACTGGTGGTCATAACATATTACTGTTGTTTTGGGAATTAACAGCTTTTTATTAGTATTACGACTACCTATACGCTGTAGCCGCTCTGAGATCTTCGTCTTGCAGCAACAGCCATCAGAGCTAAAGTATCACGTCATACACATTTTTATTCAATCTTTTTAAGTTTAATACTAAAATAGCATTGTTACTATCTAATAAGAATAGGTACTCTCTCAACTAAAATATCACGTGAATTATTATTAAATCTGTAAGAACATTTAAATTTGGCACACTGTTATTATAGTGCCAACTCGTTTATAAGCTTACATAAGTCGTAGTCGGAAATTTAAGTATACATCGTGTCAAAGGTTATGGAGAGAGTGGTATACGGTCACAGCGAGCTCTTATATCGTGTTAAGGGGAGTATCTTTCAGATAGTTCTATTAGAAAATAATTTCTTACAGCAGGGAAAGAAATAAACGAGTAACAAATAAACTAATAATAATATATGTATTAGATGAGTAAATATACACTTTTTCGTCGTTTTCTTACAATTGTTTCTATTTTCATTACTTTTAAAGAGTTTTCAAAAAGTCAGCAGCTATATGTTCATGTCTAGTTGTGATGACATTACATAACAAATCTTCGTAAATAAATAGCCCACTTAATGTACCCGTTACAGAGACTCGCAGCATAACATTTTACAACAAACAATCTTTCATTCTCGGAAAATGCCGGTTTCTTCTCGATATTTTACTATAACGAAATTGAAGCTCAGAGGACATGGATACTACGCCTCCTCGTCCCATAAAACGATTATGATCATCTTCCAAATTGAGTTATCACGGTTTTTGATGAAATGTTTATTGTTATTATGTCAATAGTTTATTCTATTATTATTAATAGCGATTAAAAAAGTCATATTTTGTTACTTAATTTTTAAAAAGTCCTTTTGCTTTATAATCTACGTAATGCTTATGTTTCTAAAGCTTTCTCATTTTATAAAGCAGCTTTCAACGTAACATTGCAATAAATAAGAAAAGTAGCGATAAATATGAAATGACTACATAAGCGTGTATTTCTTTCTATGTTATTTAAACTGAACATAATATCTGTTTGATAAACGTAATAAAATTGCGATTGTAATGATGAAGTTTGTGATTATTTGAAAATAAGACCTTTACGAGGTGGCTTTTATCCACAAAATTAACAAAAGTTAAGTTTTTAAAAAGATTTTTGAATCTGTTCTCGTTGAAATAGCTATGACCAGTCCAAAGTTGTTATAGATAAACTTTATGAAACTCAAGTACAAGTTCATTCAGTGTACAAAATTGAGGTGAAGAAATTCCTAAAGTTTGACACAGCCTATTTTAATTTGAGACCTCGTCGCGATACCGAACTTTGGGGTGCTAATTAAACTTGTTTCATTCAGTGAAACTGCGAATGAGTTTCGAAAATTAATCAGGACGGTTTATTCAAGAAAAACGAAACTCCTGAACAAGGGGCTGCGCATAGAAATTAAATTCGATTCTATCTCAGAAGTCACTCTGGTTGATTAGCATATTACAAGATGGGAAGGAAACGAACTTCTCACCTGGCGTCAACGGATTAGTGAATACTAACAAATTTGTGATTTCAGGCGATAGAAATTTAAATAAGCACTTTTATTAGAAAATAAGTATACGCTTTTTACAAAATTTCTAAAACGAATTTAAAACTTGATTGCTCTTAAATAATTTATATTACTGTTTTTGATTTCTTGTAAAGTAGAATACCTACCGACAGTTTTTATTATGTTTGTTATAGATTAGATGCGTACCCCGCCCTCAGGATATGAATGATTTTTTAATAATTTCTCCGAAAATATTACAAACAGTAACAGGAATAATTACTTGAATTTTTCGCCATCATCATTGTTTAATTTGATTAGCTGCCTTATAAGAAATTAGTACGATTTCTCATTTAATTAAATCCAAGTTGAAATTTTATATTCAATTGTCAAAGTAATCCGTTGAAAACTTCAGATTTAGTTTCAAAAGGCAGAATTGAATAGAGCATTGAGGGAATAGGAATTCGACTTTCACTTGGAAAATTTTAATGAGAAATTCGTATCCAATGCTTTACTAATATTGAGAGAGGGTAGCGATCGGTGGCGTCAATCTATTCTCAGGACGGAAGTTTTAACGGTTTAAATGTAATTTCTCTCGGCAACAACTTATTTGTCTGTGTTAGACCAAAATTAAAGCGTAATGTCCTTAAGTTTGTCCATTTTGAAGTTTGGACGGTGTTGCAGATTGAAATTATTACCTGGTCGCTGAATCCGGACCGTCTCCCACCTAAACGTTAAAACTCGACGATTTATTCCGGCGGCCAGCTGTCGCCGGCAATTATTGTGACAAATTAGATTTTTGTGTAAACCTAAATTATTGTAAGCCTTTCCATTGCAAAACGGTCAAGAGAAAAAATTTCAGAGAATAACTTCATGGTAAGTTGCCAGCTTTTGTAATGTTTTTGTGTGGGTTATTTGCAATGAACAAAAAACAACTTTAACGTCGTGCTATTTAGATTTTCGTTTAGCGTTGTGTGTTCATAAACCTTCCTACATTTCATTGATGAAAAAATTATCTGATGTCATACATAAACCAGAGAGTTGAGGAAGCTTGGCTGTGTGTCACGATTACCTTAATAAAGCTCGTTACTTAATGTTGCACGCGCTTGCTTGCGTGACACGACCTCACGCTTCTTGTGCCCGGGACAGCTTTTTGTTGTGCTATAATAAATAATTTTCACGTCTATCGGTCAGTAATAATTTTTTAAGTAGCTGCGATCGTTTTCAAGGGCACCTAACCTTGCTACATTTATAAC